>JAUYWH010000016.1:8333260-8365574 GCA_034779795.1 Ctenopoma multispine
TGGGCTTCCCTGCTTAGGCTGCTGCCCCCGCGACCCGACCTCGGATAAGCGGTTGATAATGGATGGATGGATGGATGTAAAATGTGTACAGAATAGGCAATAGTACAAAGACACAAGTTCACTTGAATCTTCCTTGCTATTCTTTTTGCTACTGCGTCTACATTATTGTCTGCGTGTCTACATTGAGAGCCACTAAAAACTGGAGTCAATTACGCAAAATGCACTTGACGTTTAATTAAGCTGATGCTTATTTTGATCCTTTTTTTTCTAAATTCCATCAAGTGCAGTACATACCAGTACATAAAGTGGTTTACATGTGGCATCATAATTATACACCCAGCACTCTGATGCAGGAGAAATTCAACCTGGCCTAACAACCTGCTGAACTAACTGTCAGTGCAGTGGTCGCCTTATAATGAGTACAAAGACTATGTTTATTATGGTCCAGTGTTAATTTCATCTTATAAATTACCAGACTTTCATTCAATGTGTACTGATTCTCAGCCCAAAAAATATATTACAAAAATCAAGAAATGTCTCCTTGTCCCACATTAAAAACTTTTCATGGTTTGTTGTTTTCCTGTTTTCATACATACATGCGGATGCAGTGGGTTGAGAGAGCAAACGGACTGAATGTGAGAGCTAATAGAAGGCTACATATTACATCCTGCTAATCCTGGTGAGGCAGTGTCAGAAAAAAAAAAAACAATCTGACTCTGGCAAAAATCTTATATGCACGTGTCAATATGTAAAGTGAACTAGGATAACAATTATGAGAAGAAAACTGAGCCATAAAATTACTAACAACTCCACATGACAAACTCCAGTAAAATGTTGGGTATACTGGGATTTGATGTGCTCATATGTCAGCTCTGTGTGTCAGCACATACCAGCTCTGCAACTGTTATTTTTGATAGATCTTTTAACACATTAGTTACCACATAACACAGGTGTTACAATCATACAAATTCAAAATTCAAAGGCCAGGAAAATGTGAGGTGAGTAAATGAACAAAACCTTGTCTTACAAACCAAACATTTAACCTTCTAACAACAGTCTTACTCACTTTTTGTATTTTGTGCATGAACACCGCTGTCATGCAAATAGTTGGCAGAAATAAGTCTCCACCTAACAGCACCTATAAAGCTCACATGGTACACATTGTTTAGTCCATACAGTGATTTCAGACACAGTATAAGAAGTCACTGCACCTGGACAAAAAATAGTTATTGTACATAATTATCTTTAAAACCACAACTTTAAATTTTGACATTTTGTTTTTTGAAACAAACAGGATATGACATGGTAAAGAATCTTTGGAGGTGCTGGTAACAGGATGCTGGTGCTGGCATCACTTTTAAAGTGTTCAAGTTGCATAATAAAGACTAACTCACACTCAGGATGTTTTTGGCTTTGAAACTGTCTTATCAGAGCAGAAGTGTTGCAGTGGCTGTGATTTGGACTCAGTTTCAATAAAACCTTTATGGGGGCATTTAAATTTCAAGAATCAGTCAATTGGCTTTCATATTGATTGCATCACATGAATTAATGTGCATGACTATGTTATATGTATATGGAAATATGCAATGGAAATCAGGAGTGTGTGAATTAGAGGCTTTCAAATTTCTTCCATTAAAGTTATAGCACACTTATCAAAATTAGGGACATTAAATAGATTTCAATCATGGAAATATCCTAAGATACTTGACATGGTTGAAGTCTAGCACGCATTTAAATTAAGTATCGCAGACTATCTTACTTACGCTTTGCAGTTTTTACCTCTTTGATCATAATTTCAAAACACGAGTATTTGGAGAAACAGTTTCTTCTGCAGAGAATAACATTAGAGCGCTTCCCTTTCCCCAGACGCAAAATGTAACTGAAAAAAACAACCACACAAGCAGCCTGTGTGCATCAGTGCACTATCTATGTATACGCATGCACAATATGAAAGACTCCCATTCTGCACAGTGAAAGTGGTATCACTTGGTAATTTTTTATAAAATATATAACAACCAAATTAATTTAGATAATGGTGACTAGGAAAGAACAGCGACAGATTACTGATGGGCTCAACATAAGGAGACATATTCGATATGCGATATTCCCTGAAGAAAAATAAAGCTGCTCCACTTATCTCACTCAAACACCTTTAAGCTCCTTGAGTGAGGAGACAAACAAAACGTTTCCTGCTCAAGTGACAGTATTGATAAGCATGCCTAAGCTTACCTACTCCCTTACGAAAATTTAGGACAAACTGTAATAGCCTGCAATATTAAGCACAGTAATACAGCTTTAACTTTAGGGAGTTTTCATGAGAGATGATGTTTGCAAGAGTTCTGGCATGTCATCTGTCTTCATTTGATTATCCACGCAGCCAGGAAGACACTTTCATTGTTGGGACATACTTTCAGGCACCGTAGCAGGAGGATGTGTCTTTTGCTGAAGTAATGCTCTGCCATATCAAAGCTGAAACATCAGGAAGCTAATGCAATCCAAGTAACAAGCAGTCTTTGATGTCACATTTGATGGCAAGCAGATGTTCTGCTGAAGATACAGACAGTGTGTGCAGTACTCGTTTGTGCGCCTCTGTGGGAGTGTGTCTACAATTTCTCACTAAAAGCCTAACACTTTCTCACTTCCTCCTTTGTCTACAGGTGTAAGTGTTGCAGCAGCAACAGGATCGTAAAGTCAGAAATGTTAGATCAAAGGTAAAGGAAAGAGGGACAGAAGATGAAAGGGCCAATAAGGCTTGTTATCGTTGAAATGAGTGGGTTTCAGCATTGCTTCCTCCCACTGCAGGGAAGCATTATCAACCTTAGGCTTCGGTGTTTCTCATCCAGCAACACAGCTGTGATGGCAACTATCAGACATTTTGCAAAACACCATTAAGGGTTCTAATGCATGCACCTGTTACAAAAGCCAGAGTGGGTGCGAAGTGTGCTCATCCTCCTGGCAAACATGACAATGTCTAAGTGTGATTACACATTTGGTTAAACTGCAACTGTCAAATCTGGGGATAAATGTGCGGGGGTGATTATGAGTTTCCCACTAGGTCAGAGTTTAGATCATTTTGGCTTTACAAAAATGCCTGAAGCTGAAACATACTGGAGCGGCATCCTCAATGAATGCCTGAATGTTGGTCCAGATAACAACACAAAGCAGAAAAAAATGACTTTGTTAGAGTTTCATTAAGTTGCCATTATTCATCGCTCCCTAAAATGTATCCTTGGTCAGTTATTTTTGCCTGTTTAGCAGCACTGAGAGCGCTTTCCTTTATTACAATCAGGACAATCGGAGGGCTTACCAGGTGAAGCTGTTTGGGAAGGAAAAATACCCCTATAAAGGTTGATTAAATCATCCAGTCAGTACTGTGGTGGAACAGATAGCAAGAAAAGGAGCGAGCTGAATGCCAAAACCATTTATTTACCCAGAGGTTCATTAATTCTATTTTCCCATTCTATATGCACCACTGACCCAGCTAAACAGTGGCAGAAACAAGTGGCAAGACAATGGGATGCGGAGGGTAAATATGAGAACTGAAATTAAAGGAGCAGAGAGCAGGAATGCATCTCAATGATATCATAAACCTTTAATATCAAACTAAACTAACTAAAAACCAGAAATATTACTGTTTTTACCTTATAAAAGTTCACCTTTGATGGCTGTAAATGTAAAGCAGGAATATAGTGACACTCAGATTCTTTTGATTTAACCAGTGACTTTTTAGAGCATCTGGGCTCAAGCGTAAACGAGTTTTCTCCACTCCTTTCAAAAAAAGTCACAAAGTCTGAGGTTATAAAGTTTAGGACTACAGTGATATGTGGCTCAGAGCTCTTTATGTGGCTTGAGAATGGTGTCATGGTTAATAAATACTTAAATCACTAGAATCCTTTCTGTCCCTGAAAGACTGAGATCACATATTTCCTTCTAGGTCTACTTTATTCTTCACCAATAAAAATAAAAAAGGCAGCAGGCTCCCTTAAGTAATAATAATCATAACACAATACTTTATTGATCCACGCTGGGAAGTTCTTTTTTAGCTAACCCCTCACCACAGGCGATCTCAAAGCCTCATGTGAAAGAAAGTAGAAGAGTAAAAGAGAAGAAGGAATCTTATTTTATTCTTATAAGGCCTTAGATGACACTAAGATGCTAAGTATTCATTCAGAGACGCTTGACAGTTCTGAGTGCAGGAGAGAAAGGGAAATTCAGCTCTTTGATTAGCTGTTTGGTCACTTGTGCGAAGCAAAGCGAGAGTGACATAGATTATTTTCTGCAGCAAATGGAGCACAATTAGGGCTCTCCGTGAAGTGGCATTATGAGAAATGCTGTATAGAAATGCTGTTTGTTCTCACTGTAATTGCTGGGGTGTTTAATGTGATTGCAGCCATTTACTTTCAGGTCACATACCAATACCAACAGTGTGGCTCTGTGTTTGTGTGTGTGTGTGTGTGTGTATGTGTGCGTGCGTGCATGTGTGTGTGTCTGTGTATGTGTGCGTGCGTGCATGTGTGTGTGTGTGCGCGCATGTATTTACAGTCTCATTCTGAGACAATTAAGACACACTTTGGATTCACTTTAGACTCACGAACTTCTGCAAGGTGAGACTTGTGTGACGTTTCAGAAAGTTAGAGATGTAATCCCAGCCCACTTCTCTATTCATTTCACTTTCACGAAGAGAATGTTGCAGAACTCAATAACGACAATATGCAAAAAAAAAAAAAACAGAATCTAATTTCTGCTCTATCCATCTGAATTACAATGCCATCATTATTATTCCAATGCTGGAATTATACACTCCATCAGTTGGAATGAGCAGTTTCCACCAACGAGTTGACTTTGTGTGAGCATATTGCCCTTGTTGAAACAGTGTGTGCGGCATGTTTCTGAGGAAAAACACACAAACACAAGCTTTCACACACATTTTCTCAAATTAAGAGGTTACATTTACAGGCCTACAGTAATTATATCAAGGTTATAGCTTGTGATAAAATACAACTTTCTCAAACAGGAGAAAAAATTTGTAATGTGACCTACAATGAATACTGAATATGCCATGTTTTCCTTTGGGAGCAACTGTGTGTTTAGATCCTACCATATTACTTAGAATTAAACCAAAGTTTGACACAGCACCAACCTCGTTTCTTGTTTCTCACAGTACTTCAGTGAGAAACAGTCCAAAGTCTCTGCTGGTAAATGTGCAGGTCTAATCCAAAGCTACAGGACACACTTGTTTCAGGTTATTGCTGCCAAAGGTGGCTCAAGCAAAGTTTGAAGAAGCTGTGGCCATTATTTTAACCACCATTAGTTAAAGTAGACATGAAAGATCACAACTGTTGATCCGTTGACTGAGTTTTAATCAGCTCAGAAATATGTTTTTGTTAATGTATAATAATAGATACTTTATTGATCCCCTTGGGGAAATTCTTTGTGGACACACCGCCCCTGTGAGGCGCCAACGGTCAGGGTATCAGTGTCTTGTCCAAGGACACCTCGACATGTAGCCTGCCAGGACTGGGAATCAAACCACTCACCCTTGATTTGAAGACGTCTTCCCTACCCACTGAGCTCTCATGCCGCCCTCAATATTTGTGCTTTTGGTGAAGATTAGATTACATTTTATTACCAGCTCCTGCAGAAAACCAGAAAATTGCAAACAATGACTGAATTACTTTTTCTTGTGACTGTAGTCTTATGGCACAGTCCTCAGACCAAATCTAACATTTTTGCCCCAGTGTAAAGGATTTAGGGTAAATGTAAAATGTGTTTTCATGTTTTTTCCAGTTTTACTATCTGGTGTAAAAAAAAAGCATTGTGCCCTCATGGGGCCACAGACCTTTTTATTTTTCCAATACCTTTAAAAGTGGCCCCAAAATAAACAAAATTTGGCCTTGTTTACAGTTCATATTTACATCTTCTTTTTAAAGTAAACTTCAAAACTCTGCATCTTTCAAGAGGATCTTCTGTCTTTCTAAAGAAGTTCAGTTTCCTCTAGAATTCACAATTGTGCGTTTTTTTCCCCAGTGTATAGTCTGCTTTTCACAGTCTGCATTTCAAGAATGTAGTCCTTAATATCTGTGATGGATGAAAATGTTTGTTCTCACAGGTAAATGTAATCCATAAGTGGTTTGGGGACAGTGTGTATGAAACTGATTATAAACATACCAGACTGTGCAAAATACTTTTTAGGTCCTTGTGATTTTGTCTTTAAGGAACAGCAAAAACATGTAACTGTCTTATGTGTTCATACTCAGAGAACTTAAACAACAAGCACTATCTTGAGTATGTCCACACAGTGTACTAAAGTGGACTAAAAACAAATAGACAGACAGCCAAAACCAGTACTTTTTATATAGCTTAGCACATCTGTCGTTTATTTGGTGCTTTTATCTAAAACATCTTGAGTGCATCCATTTAGAACAGACACTCCCTGTGGGAAATTACTCTCTAACCCTCACCACAACCACACTCTACCCATTACACCACAGTAATGGCACAGTTGCGCAGGAGAGCAAAGGATCCTGCTAATATAAGCAAAATACATTTAGTGTGAATACTTTCATCCTGTAGGCAAAAAACAACTCAAACAATCAAATTTCCGCATTAAAGATTTTTCTACTAGAGATATGCTCTGAAACCTTCTTCTTGCACATTATCTCCAAAATCCAAATCTCATGGAGGACAGGTGCTGTGGAAGCTCGCTGTGACCCACGCATAGTAGAGTCACAGAACGGCACTCTCAGTGAAGAGATAGTCACTTCTAACAGGTTTTGAGTGAGGCTCATCCTTCTAACTAAATCAGACAATTTCATTTATTCCCGCTTGATGACTAAGTTTTGGAGAAATTCATTTATTAGGAGAGTGTAGCAGAGAGGGGGGAATGGGCAGAACAGAGTGGATTTATTTTAAATCTCATGGTAGCACCAGCTTTAGATGCATTTTGTAGCTTTAACCTCCATTATCAAAGATAACTTGAAGTGCACTAATTAATATATTTGTAACAGTAGGTGAAATAACTGTAATGTAAAAAAGTTCAGTTGTAGTAAATCCGTAGCTTTTTTTTTGTAAATTATAACCCTCCTGTATCTGACAGCCTGACTTTCTGCCCAGCACCAAACAGACGAACAAAGTCACCAACTACATGGTAAACGTAGTGGAGCATTTAGCACAGTCATTTATTTTCCATCTTTTTTCTGGTGGAGACAAAAATGAGAAGAAACATTTAGAGTCTGGTTTGTTTGTTTCTTTAGATAAAGTGCGGTGCTAATACAGTATATACCAGTTCACAGGGATTATTCACAAACTGGCAACCCAGAAAGTCCTGTTCTACTTGTCCACTTTGAATAATCACATTAGAGATTGATTAGTCAGTGTGGTGAAGACACTTACGTTGGTAAAGACTGATGTGTTGTTGTTGATGAAATCCTCCGCATGCAGTAATTTCTCTCTCACTCTCGCTCTCTCAAACAGGATGGAGGTGTTCCTGTTCTCTCCCTTTACATAAAAGCCTTCTGGAAATGATGTTACAAAATAAGCCTTGATCAAATAAAGCAAGACATAATCACATCACCATTTAAATGGAAATCTTTGCAGCACATCACTCCAATCCTCAGTCTCTGTACTTGTCTGAGACATGGTACTAGTCATCCATAAACATGTAAACACTCACTGGTGTGTGAGGTGTATTGAATTGAAGCTTGGTAAAGCCTGGAAGCTCATGTGTGTATCCACATCATTGTGTACTCATGCAATATTTATGTTTGTATGAGTGTGAAAGCATTAGACAGATGTAGGCCTCTGTTTTTCAGTGCTATTACACTTATAAATGCACACACACACACACCTCTGTTTTCTATACTCTCTGTATAGGTGCATATTGATTGATAGCTGTAATGTTTGTTTGAAAGGAATATTCCGCACAAACATTTAGAGAGAGTTTCAGTTGAGCCAGAATAGGATTACTGACTTTATGATAAATGTGTAATGTTACAACAAAATTTTACTTCTGCATTTTACCCATCCCCCAGCGGGCATCCAGGGGGAGCTAGCGCAGAGTGTCTTGCTCAAGGACACACCTGATATGGAGGATGGGACTCTATCCTACCACCTTCTGCATCCCAATCTGATGATTCTCCCATTGAGCTACCAGGCCACTTAAATGATATCGCCTGTACGTGTTTTTCAGTTTAGATGAGTCCATCTGGTTGCTCATACTACTGAGGCTGTAGTCTTTTCCTACCTGCTCTTTCAAAACTTTCAGGAGTTTTTCTAACTAGAAGCGGAGAGATATTTTAATATAGGGAAGGCAGAGGGAAGTTTTAAAACAAGTTTCAAATCAGTGAATTTGCCTTTAAACGTTTTATCAAGCACTGTCATCAGGTCAAACATGTAAATTGCCCAATACTTTCATTTATGACAAAATACCTGCTACATTCCCATTGATGTCAGGGGGACTTCAGTGTTAATTGGCACATATTAGCATGTTAATGGGACCATTTCAAACATTATACCTGCTCGTCATTGTGGTAGCAATTCACTTATATCATTCCTGTGCCTATATATATAGTTTCTTTTCTTTCTTTAATAGATTCTTTTCTTCTTTCTATTATTTTACCTTACTTGCGCCCTTTGTTCTCCTCCACACCTCTCTCTGTTTTGCAGTCTCCCAATAGCCAGAGGGCACAATCACACAACCAGAAAGCCAATCAGGAAGCTTATTAAACATGACACTCACTGAGCACACTCAATATAGGCGAAGGACACCGGCTCTGAGATCTACGTGCTAATTAGGAAAATCAGATCAATCATAGCAGTCATTGTGAACTGTTTCTCTCCTTCTCTTCTCCTTTTGCCTTTTCTTGCACATTATCATCTCTAGTCACTATCCCTCGTGTCCCCTTTGAAAATACTTCTCAGCTATACACGCACCACTACTGATGTTGCACACAGTCACGCACAGCTTGTTACAAAATAAACAAGGAATAGACAGTCGCTGTCTACACACACAGCACACTCCAGCAAGCTATTCATCACAATTTAGCCACAGCATTAGACACTGAGGGACAATAACTCCCTCTCTAGAATAGTATCAAAAACACAGCTACGCACTTCTACTCCCATAACACTCAATTCCCCCCTGCGTGTCAGCACACCCACACTTTCTAAATTCCTGCAAAGCTGTCGTCCTTCTTCTTTCTGCTTAAAAAATAAGGCTACACCATTCAAATTAATTTAAAGAGACAGTGTATGAAACCTAAAAACCTAATGTAATAAAAATCTATGTATTACTCTACATTACAAAACATACCCATTTAATGTTATGTTTTCCAAGTCTTAAACTGTATATGTGAGGACAATTAAGAGCTTTTTTACTCAAGCCCATTCAAAATAACAAAAATCAAACTCTCCTACTGTAGTTTTAAAATTCAGAACAACTAATGCCGTCACATTAACTTACAATGTGAGCAAAATTGCAGCTACTAGTCTAAAGTGACTTCAAATCAGATTTCAGACTAAATGGAAAATTTATTAAAAATGAAACAAGCATTACCTCCAAAATGGAATCCTATTAATAATAAACTATTACTGATACACCAACACGAGTCTACTTTTTTCTGGACACATTAAAAAAACAAAGACAAATGGAGACATTAAAATTTTAGAAAGAAGCGATGTTGATTTGTCACCTTAATCTCTACTGATCCCTCTCCACCTGCTTTTTTGTCAAGGATGGAGTGCTACAGGAAAAAGGACTTCTTAAAGTCTTGTCAAAAGCTTGTTGAGAGCTAATAGGCCTGCTAGTCTGGTGATGATGAAAAAGAGAGATCTGTTCACAAGATCTAATTTCAGAGCCAGAGACAAGAATGCTGTAGGCAAAACTTGTTTTGTGTGCACAATTTAACACAATAAAGTGCACTAGCACCATCTACAGGCAAGTGGTGTATGTGTACAACTTGAAGGGAATACACATGATGAGAATAAAACTCCACAGTTTAATTGGAATATCAATACGCAACTTTATACATCAAGGAAATTTACTGATGAGTATGAGTTCAGTCTTGACACTGGCAACAGTAGTTTGACAAGAGGATCAGCAACAGCACCTCAGTCTCCAGCAGATGATGTGAGATGTGTTTTAAAGCTAAATAAAAATTTTGCAATTAGTAAAAAAGTGTACTCAGAGTTAAGATTATTCTGTAAAAATATCATTAGTAAGGGATTACATTTTCCAAAAAATAAAGTGTTTCTTCTTTCTAACAATATTTTACTTGGCAGGTCTTGGATGATGTGGTTTCACATTTAAACACGTCACAAGAACGATACTAATCCTCATATACTGGTGTGTAACAGCAGTGACCTTGGTGTTGGAATGAGCAAACATTTGAGATGTGATTTCTGCGGTCATCCAGCAGATGGGGCAATCACTCAAAATAAAAACATGAACATCTGACGTTTTAAACTGAGCTTTTATTTCCACTAAAATGAAAGTGCACAACCATCACAGTACACAGCATCACATTTCCTCACACTGTGTTACTTCATTAGTTTGACACTGACATGGCTGTAATTGGGCCAGTGTTGCCCAAGTGGCTATTTTTCACCTGTAGTTACTGGACAGATGTTACAAGATGTTGCACCTAAAAACAGAGAATAAATATATCACACTTGTCAGAAATAGTTTTGGCAAAAAAGAAGGAATCTTAACCCGTTTGGGATTAAATATGGATACACTTAGGTAACTGAACTACCACCCCCAGAGTCCTGCCCAATAAAATGCATTTTGAGGAAAACGCAACAGTGACGAGAGCCAACAAAGTCTGAACGCAACACTGAGGCAGAATATGGGCTTTCCAAATGAACAAAAACACAGTAAGAAAAATATGACAAATATATTTGATCAGATATTAAACCAACAGAAGCCACAGTCCCACTAAAGCTCCCAGAAACACCCAGATATTCTTCCACATTAGTGTCTGTAAACGCTTCTTGTATTTTCTGAGAGCCTGTTAAACAACATGTCCAGTCTTGATTCATAAGTTAGAGTAGGGAAGTGTAGGTAGTGCAGGACACGGATATGTCCTCTTCAGATGCTTTCATCATGATGACAAAAAGTACACAAAGGATCCAGCTGCTCCACCAAGAAGATCAGTGTTCATCAGAAGCGGAGAGCCCCACATCTGAAAAGTAAAGAATAATACAATGAATATACTCTGCTCTCAACAGAGATCATGACAGAAGTGAATCAAAGTATTAAAAGTACTGGATTAAACAGATGAATATTGACATGAAACAAGCAGACCTATGTTCATAGATATTTTGGCCACAAAATATAGATATATGTAAGTTGTAATGATCACAGGCCTGAGTTTCACACATTTCCAAACGTTAAGTTACCTGACAAATGAATCCCACGTCACCGTTCACGATAAATCCAGCTTCTTCTGTGTTTCTGACAGCTTGTTCTGAAGACGTTTCTTCCTCCATTCCAGAAAACCTCTCCTCATTCTGTTGGCCTGCCAACCAGCAAGAAAACCCGCAGCGAAAGAAACCACGACGGCGACTTGGACCGACCTGTCCGAGAAGTCTGCCATGTTCACCTCTGCCTGACAGACGCACACACACACACACAAACACACACGCTTCTATGAGTCACATGAAAATGCTGCGTTCAAACAGGAAGTGTTTCAACTGTACTCGCGCGATATTATAGTACGATAATCTCGCGATCTTCAAAATAAAGGTCCGACGGAAACGCTTTCATGTGTAGTCAACCAGGCCACTACTACAACTAGGAGTACTACTTCTAGTACTGCTACTACCACTTGCTGATGTTTACATATTATTACGACTGTAATTATAATAAACTTGTGTATACTTTATCAATCTGCTCAGTCAGAAGGCTGCTTTAGTACTTTTATTTATTTAAAGATACTGGTGTGTAACAGCAGTGGCCTTGGTGTTGGAATGAGCAAACATTTGAGATGTGATTTCTGCGGTCATCCAGCAGATGGGGCAATCACTCAAAATAAAAACATGAACATCTGACGTTTTAAACTGAGCTTTTATTTCCACTAAAATGAAAGTGCACAACCATCACAGTACACAGCATCACATTTCCTCACACTGTGTTACTTCATTAGTTTGACACTGACATGGCTGTAATTGGGCCAGTGTTGCCCAAGTGGCTATTTTTCACCTGTAGTTACTGGACAGATGTTACAAGATGTTGCACCTAAAAACAGAGAATAAATATATCACACTTGTCAGAAATAGTTTTGGCAAAAAAGAAGGAATCTTAACCCGTTTGGGATTAAATATGGATACACTTAGGTAACTGAACTACCACCCCCAGAGTCCTGCCCAATAAAATGCATTTTGAGGAAAACGCAACAGTGACGAGAGCCAACAAAGTCTGAACGCAACACTGAGGCAGAATATGGGCTTTCCAAATGAACAAAAACACAGTAAGAAAAATATGACAAATATATTTGATCAGATATTAAACCAACAGAAGCCACAGTCCCACTAAAGCTCCCAGAAACACCCAGATATTCTTCCACATTAGTGTCTGTAAACGCTTCTTGTATTTTCTGAGAGCCTGTTAAACAACATGTCCAGTCTTGATTCATAAGTTAGAGTAGGGAAGTGTAGGTAGTGCAGGACACGGATATGTCCTCTTCAGATGCTTTCATCATGATGACAAAAAGTACACAAAGGATCCAGCTGCTCCACCAAGAAGATCAGTGTTCATCAGAAGCGGAGAGCCCCACATCTGAAAAGTAAAGAATAATACAATGAATATACTCTGCTCTCAACAGAGATCATGACAGAAGTGAATCAAAGTATTAAAAGTACTGGATTAAACAGATGAATATTGACATGAAACAAGCAGACCTATGTTCATAGATATTTTGGCCACAAAATATAGATATATGTAAGTTGTAATGATCACAGGCCTGAGTTTCACACATTTCCAAACGTTAAGTTACCTGACAAATGAATCCCACGTCACCGTTCACGGTAAATCCAGCATCATCTGTGTTTCTGACAGCTTTTGACGTTTTTCCCTTCTTTCTCTCATTCTGTTTGCCTGCCACCCGGCACAGAAACCCACAGCGAAAGAAACTACGACGGCGACTTGGACCGACCTGTCCGAGAAGTCTGCCATGTTCACCTCTGCCTGACAGACGCACACACACACATACACGCTTCTAAAAGTCACATAAAAATCTTTGCTGCGTTCAAATAGAAAGTGTTTCAACTGTACTCGCGCGATATTATAGTACGATACTCTCGCGATCTACTACTCCTGGTACTGCTACTACCACCTGCAACCTTGCTGATGTTTACATATTAATACGACTGTAATTATAAAAGGTTGCTTTTGTACTTTTTTAAAATTAAAGTTTATCAATAGAGACCTTTCATTTAACTCTTTCATTTAAGAATATTCACTTAGTTTTATTTAAATAGAAGTGATGAATAATAATGCATTGAAAGAAAGACTCACAATCTAATGTAGTGAAATTTAAAAAACAAGTTTATTTTGTCCGGGAAAAGAGGTTCTTATTTAAAAAAAAACATTTACGTAAGAAGTGAGGGAGTTCAATAGGCAATCAGAATTAATTTAATAAGGGTTGGAAGAATTACAGTTTGTAAAACAAATTTCTTGGCAAATAAAATGTTTAAGTTTAACACAGCCCATATTTCAATAGGCCTCGAGACAGTTACAGAAAGAATTCATACACAGACATACATGCTGTTCTTCACACTTGCCACGTTTTGTGGCATGCAGACTTAAATTTAAGCAAACAAGAACAAAAATGTTAACAAGTAACAACAGTAGCAAGAGCTGCACAGTACAAAAAAGCAGTTTGCTTAACTAGAAATGTACATGTAATGTATCACATACACCATGAGACTGATGATTAATGCTTTGATAAGTTGTTGTCTGTACAACAACAAGTTTATAAGAGAAAACTGTATGTGACAGATGCAAAAAAATGTCTTTAATGCTCAATACAGTTTACTTACTTTTTACAGTTTGAAGAGGAAATACTGCTTTATCATTTGGCAGAACAACACATAACTCACTGATGACTGAAGCGGTATTGCATGATAAAATTGCTAACTGTAACCTTATTTGGAAGTTGCACAAAAATTGTAATGAAATGTTTGAGAAAAGTGATTATACAGTATTGTTAAGTGTTGTGGTTGTAGTGGCAGTTTCAGTGAACACCAAGCTGTATGACTTCGCTACAAGTTGCTTTCCCTCATGCTATTTTGCAGCCTTCTAAAACAATTAACTAAAGAGGTTGCAAAGTAACTTTAATCTCAAATTCTGTCATTTTAAAACCAGCGTAATGTGACATACAGTTCACGAGAACATGGTGAAAACCCCTGTCTGTGTCTGTCTGTGTCTCCTTTCCTTCCTGTCATGATAATAAAGGCTATGTTGATCTCATGCAACTCTTCTCAGTAAAACACCTAATCGCTTCACTCAGCACCGAGCTGTGGTTTGTTGTACAAACGTTCAAATCACTTTGTTTCCCTTTTCTTTGTTTCTAATGTAGTTTTGCATGTTTCTTTATAAAGATAACGCAAAACTAAATGAACAGGGATTTTGTGCATTTTGTTAAGAATAATTCCTTTTAAGATGCAACCAGCTTGGTGCTGCATGGATTTACTCAAGAAGAGATCTAATGATCGCCGGCACAGAAAACCTCTGCTTTGCCAACTGACACATTATTCAAGATCACAGAGATGTGATTGTCGTGTCCCAAAATGGCAAAGTAAAAATACAGTTTTGATTTAGATTTTTTTGAAATGGGCTAAGCAAAATAGTAACTTGCCCTAGCTATTGGTCACATCAGCTTAGTGAAGCGTATGAGAGTTATCTGGATAAACTTTATCATAGTCTAGAACAAAACCAATTACCTTAAAATACAGCAGCAATAAGACTTCTGTAAGTTTAAATATACTGAGGTAAAGCACCATAAATGTTTGTAAAGATCTTCATAGGCCTTCAGAGATGTTCAGTATGATATACTGATGATTAAGATCTGCACAAATTCATGCTGTTGCAGTCAGTTGCAGCTACATGCCACACTTCAATGTGCAGTAGCTGCCTTGTGGAATCAAACTGCAACAACGTTAAGCCATTCTGGTATCCAGTAAAGGATGTCAATGAAATAATAGCTTCCTTTGTAAGTAGTCTCAATATGTACAGTCAATGTCCAATTTGTTAACAAAGTGTGATGCAGATCCAGTACAAGCCATTTAGTACACAATCTCAATCCAGAGGCAGTAATGATGTATTGCTGATGGTAGAGAAAGTTCGAGAGTGGTTGAGGTTTACAGAAGGGGATCAGGGGTTCGGCTCCTGCAGCAAATCACAACCGGTTCTGTCTGAGCCTGTCAATGTGGTAACAGAGTTTGAGTGCAGGTCCAAGCTTCAGTCCCAGGTACTTCATCATCATCTCACTTTTCAGCAGGAGCAGAGCATCTCCATCTATCTCCTGAAACACACCACAGAGCTGTGTTACATAACCAGTATTGTGCATGAAATGGTGAACAGTGATGCACCAAGTGCGTGCTAGCATATAAGCTCTGTTCTCATAAATTTAGTATTTCAGTATGCATTGACTGGCTTGAGCTTCAGCATAAAGTAGTCTAGACTCACATGTTTCCTGAAGGCTTCCGCGTGGGGTCCCAAGGCCTGGGGGTCGGCGTCTTTGATGAACCACACCACGTCCTCCACACCCCAGCTGGATGGATCCTTATCAGCAGGACGTATGCATTCTCCAGAGTCTGGTATTGAACTATAACCTATGAAGTACAGGTGGACAGGCAGAGTGGACGTTTTATGCTCAGATGTGTGAAACAATAGAAAAGAGTGTACACCACTTGTACACTTGTGTTCACTGGTGAAACGAACATTTGGCTCTAACACCCAGCCTCACCGTTTCTGTTTGTGTCCTGGAAGCATCCCGGACTCGAAGCTTGTCTGCACACGCCCACTGAAGTAGAGCAGCTGCTGCCACGGTAACTGTACGAGTGCTTAGTTGGATACTGTGAAGCCATGACGTTAAAGGCGGAGTCGCTGGGATCTACAGCGTAGCGTTTAGAGTCAACTGGCGGGTCACATAAGAAGTCATCAGGCATTGGCGTCTCAGCTGGAGGAGGAATGACAGGTAGTGACATCATTAAAAGTAAAGCTCCTCTGGAAATGTGTATCCAGCCCGCAGCCTTGTTCTCTGGATGCTAATCTGTCAATCAATTCAGTCCACCACATTGTTCCTGGCTTAATTATCTCAACAAATACACAATAATTACCACATAATCGGGAAGAGATTTGGTGCCATAAAATCTGGAACATGTAATTATATATTGTAATAGGTTTGATAATCCCCTAACTTTTCATCTAGTGCTATTTATTAGTAAATCCATAAGGCAGCCTCAGTTATAATTTAGAGTCAATGCTATTTTACATATGTAAACACACAGTATGTTAGCATGCTTTCACTCTAAACATATATGGTAAACATTGTTTTATACCTGCTTAATAACATCTGTGTAGAATTATGCTGATGTTAGCATTTATCAACACCACAATAAAATAACAACATAGCTTAGGGGTGTCCAACAAAGGATTTCAAGAAGTATGAGATAGCAGTTACAATTTCTCATATCCTTTAAATAATAAGTTTAATAGATCTACAGCTAATACTGCAGTAAGTTGTGTAAAGCCCCCTTTATCTTGTAACTGTATGGATGTGAAACTGTGAATTTATTCAGTAATTCCTTTTAAATCTGCTCCCTTCGTGCTAACCATTTTGCAGCTTGTCAATAATGTAGATGCCTGCTGGTTATGCAAATGCTGGACAGTTATAGATTTATCTAATGACAGATTTCTAAGACGGAAATACTTCACTGAGATGATCCAGAATTACTTCTACACTGTGCTCACAAATGTCACATGTATTTTTTTTTGTATTCTGAAAATTCAATTAAGTGATAAGATCTGCGCACGCAATTATAGAAGATTACACACACGGCACAGAACTGAATTTATATGTTATAATAAATGCTTAATATTGCAATATTTAATACACTGACAGAGTTATTGTTCATTTTAAAACACTATAACACACTATATTTCTTGTACATCTAAGAGTCTACTGCAACAGCAACAATACATTTTTGAAAAATAAATGAGAATGAATGAGAATATACAGTATCCCCCCAAATATCCCTACAGTACAGGTACTATTTTTGAAATTCTTCTCTATTTCCAAGTGAAATGATTTACATATCTGACTGGGTGGCACCACAGGGAGCACGCTGGTTTGTCTGTGCACATGCTTCACTTCTGTGCGTCTACTGTCTGACATCAAACACTTTTCATGATTTGAGAGAACAATGAGCATACTGCTGGTTCCTGACACATGCAATTCCCATTCCCACTTCAAATACACTAAAGGAAATCTTTAAAGAAAATATTTGCTCATTGAGAGCAGGACAGAATATGAGGGGGGGGGAAGAAAGAATAAATGAAAGTAAGAAAGGAAGGATGGATGTGTGAAGTGTATGTTCTTTTGTCTGCTCCTCTAAAAGCGAACAAAAATAAAAACGTGTTTTATGTTTAATACTGTGTATTCTTCATTTTAAAGTTAGATACACAACTGTGCTATTTTCTCATTCAACATACAGATATGCACGATAGATAGATTTGCCATATGGAATATGTGTATTTAGAGAAAAATGAGGAAACACACCACACTGAAACAAAGCATGTGTTTTAGCACTGAAATAGAGTCAGGGTAACGGTAGGGTTATAAAGATGAAGTTCAACAAGAAAAAAAGGGAAGAGAGGGTTTTTATACCACAAAGTCACACCACCAAGTTAAACTGAGTGCAAAATAAGTGCTATAGAAAGATACCTCAGGTCAGACTTTTATTTACTGTTACTTTTCTAATGTATACTGTCCCTCTGTACACAATCATTTTTATGAAAATTCTGTCCATCAATCGTGTACAAAAGCCTATAATGATCAAGATGATAGTGTCTTTTCATGTGTTTTTTACCTGTGAGGACCTGTGGTGTGGCAGAGTGGGGAACGATAGCAGCGTCCTGTGGGATGGAGCTCATCTCAGGTTCTGGTGTGCTGCTGGGAGGAGAGTTAGCCAGTGGGGACATCACCATCCTGGGCTTCAGCTACAGACATGTACACATTTACACATACATATCAGTGTTTCCATATTTAAAAAAATGAAACATACAGATATAAACAATGTACAAAATATAAGCAAATAAGTTTTTTAAATGCTTTATGCCACAAGGAAACAGAATGAAAAAAAAAAAGATTGTGTTTGTTTCCAAGACAACTCCACAGTTTAAAGGAAAGCAGTAGTTAGCACACCTATGTCATAAAATGTGCCGGTAATAGCTTGTTACATAGTAAACCTGTCATCTATCTCACATCTTGCAGAACATACCGTTTCTATTTGAATTCAATTTAATTATACAGTAACAAGTTGTAAGATGCAGGTGACCTATGCTTAACACTGTACGTAAAGCTACATCATGCAGACACAGAGAAAACTCACATGGCAAATACATAGCCATTTTAAATTTAATATGAGAATAAAACAATTACTAACTGACCTTAAAGCCGGGTTTCCTGCCTCTCTTCTTTGGGACCTTAAGGGGAGACAGAGCCTCCACGTAGTGACTCTGAAACTCCAGCTTACGAATAGGAGGCCGCCCTCTCTTTCTACCAGGTATCTTTCCCTGGGGCCCTGCTATGAACTGTGGGCCAAGTGCGGGAGTCTGCATTTCTGAGTTGGCAGAAGGGTTACTCATCAGACCTGAGAGAAACAGAAAGATTATTAAACTGAAAGTAGCAGGAAGTGGCAGCTTTAAACTGCATGCATCACTGCCTCAGCTCCAAACTGGAACGGAAATTTAGATGTACGTGTGAGACTACCCCCTCTACACACGTTCGCTCTCTCTCTCACACACACACACACTCACACACACTCGCACACACACACACACACACACTGAAACTATACGAAATAGTAGAAACAAAGCCACATAAAGCTTTGTACTCCACCACACCCCTCCCCCTCCCCAGCTGCAAAGATTGCAATAAATATCATTACTGCACAGAGAGACAGACAAAGCCACATACACACACACACACACACACACACACATACACACACACACACACACACACACAGAGGAAGTGAAAGCATAGCACATATACTCACAATACCCACACATTCAAACAATCAATCAAGTGGACATTCACACACACATGCACCCACATACAAACATAGCAAGTGTTTGTCTTAGTACCATTCATACACATGGCTCTGACCTTCACAATACATCCCTCTTTCAAACATTTGATGCATCAAACAATTCCTTTCCTGACATGGCCTTTGAATCCGAAGCTGCACTTTTACAGAGACGGATTGTAGTTGCACTAATTTGCTGCTACATGCGTGTTATTCTTTTATTTCTCATAGCTAAAAACATACACATTTGGCTTCACTTCAGTACAGACAGAGTGGCAACTAATAGAGAATAAAATCCTCTTCCTGTGATGACAAATAATTTGCCATTTCAGAAATAACAGAACAGGAACAGACAGAAGACACGAGCGTGCGTGATGCCTTCCATCCTCCTTCTCTTTCTCAGACCAAATCACATAGTAAAAGCATTAAAATGAGCACAAATGTATCATTCTGAGCATTGCCTACCATGCATACAGCTCTCTGGTAATCACGGTCTGTGTGATTCCTCACTCCAGCAGTAGGTTTCTGGATATTCCCCTGATGGATCTCAAAGAGTCTGCTGTTCTCTGCTGCTACACACTGTCAAGACACCGGCAACTCTGCATGCCTCTCTCTCTTTCTCTTCCTCAATCTCTGACCACCTTCCTGCGAAACAACCCCTCCTCCCTCTTCCCTCTACCCTAACCCCCTCCCTCTGTGTCCCCTTTCAGTCGTCATAGCAACACGCCTCTAACATCCCGCGGCAGCCGGCAGCCGTGCTGGGCTCAAAGCAATGTCTGCTTGTGTGTGTGTGTGTCTGTGTGTGGCTGTGCGGGACTGTAATGTAATTACAGTTGCTGCAGCTCAGGGTTTTTCTCGCCTGTCTTCAAAAAAGCTTAGAGCGGGCAACAAGGGATTCAAGCTGTGCAGTGTTTTGTACTACAAGCGTTTGGGTTACAAACAATACATGTCTGTACTCTTAATGAGACCAGTGCAAAAAAACTAAATCTGAATACATTAAATATTTTAATTACTTTTAAATGCTTGAACTTTTATAACACACTCATAACACGCAGACATACAGAGATCAGTTTTTTCTGTAAACATGAAAAAGATCAAGTAGAGCTCCCTCAGGATTACTCTGCTGCTTTTCTTTATGATAAAAGATCATATTGCTGTCATAGCTCACTGCCTTCTTTTTATTTATAGTCTGTCTCTGCCTTTGTGTCAGCAACTATGTAAGTATGCAGCTTTTGTTTAATCTATAATGAAAAAACACACATGGAAAGAAAAACGACCAGCCAAAGGCAAGGTTGTGTGTATTTTCCCAGCTGACATGCAGGTATTAAAAGAAAAAGCAGGCTTCAGAGTGTTTGTTTGTTCTTAAAGGGTTGAATATAATTCTGGTGTTAACCCTTTACCGCCATATTGATTAGTTACACTCAGGTTGCTTTGCCAATTCTCATTCAAAGTCACATCCGTGGGTTTTAACACTTGATCAAAATTAGGTTAACCTTTCAAAGGTTAACCTAATTTCAGCCTTTCAAACGGAGGATCAAAGGCTGGCGTGCCCTCGCTCACAGGCAAAGCATAGAAAGACGTTTGTCAGGAATCAGCTGTATGGTTGCCGCTCACACACTGTTTTACCACTGAATCTGACAAGCCAGACAAATTGTAGTGTTTCATTACTTCAAGCTCATACATGATAATAAAAAGGGACAATAAACAGCAAGGTCAGGAGAATAAGACTATCATACTGAGTGCTGGCACACGTTCACACATTTAATCTGCGCTGACTATGATGGTAGGGGGCCTGTGATGTGTTAAGTTATGGACCCATAAATCATAAAAGTAATTACACACTTAAATTAATCCTGATGTCCCTCCCCAATGAGTCCTGTCCCATTACGGCGCATCACATTACAGACAGAGACAAACTGAGAGAGCACAGTGGAGATAATCATCTTTTACTTAAAAAGAATTGGATATAAGGGGGGGAGCCCATTAACACTGACTGACAATATGAGACAACACCAATTTTGCAGGCAAGGGGAAAGCTCTGCACCACTGCACCACACCATAACACCATAATACATGTGGGACCAAAGCCTAATTTGTTTATGGCTAATTAAGCAATTAAGTGATCAGTGAACGCCTGTGCCCAGTTTTATTTTCCCACTAAGGGATATAGTCTCCTTTTGGAAAACACATATTGTAGGAAGGAATTTGAAAGCTGTTGGAGTGTGACGGCCACAGAAATGTGGCAATGATCAGAAATGATTAGCATAACTTAATCACTAGCTTCAGGGGATGAAGATTTGTATCTGTTTTCACTTACGCAGAGGGCAACTGAACTGGGTTATGCTAACATAATGCCTCACTAAACTGCACACCTACATACAGTATAAACAAATAATCTATACACACACACAAATACCAACTCTATGCATAAAATAATTGCATTATAACTGTATACTATATTTTTGTAAAATTGAAAAATGTGTGTGTGTGTGTGTGTGTGTGTGTGTGTGTGTGTGTGTGTGTGTGTGTGTGTGTGTGTGACTGTGAGCGTTTTGGTATGCTCTTCTCTAATCAATGTACCACTGTAGCAAAACCCCTGAATTTATTTACAGCTCAGGCAGGGTGTCACCATGGTAACAGACTGTGAAATCAGATCCTGTGCCAGAGTCATGTGATAAGGTGGAAATAAATAAACACATAAACAACGAGGTGTGTATTAAATAGGCTCGCGCATTCACACGCCCGCACACACACACACACACACACAGTGCCCCTCCTTATCTTCACTGAGCCCCTTCATAACACAACACACTCCAGAAGAAAGGGAAGGTGAAGAATATTTGATCAATCACATCCAGTGTGGCACACATTCATATTTATTCTTTCATTCAACTCATTCATTCACACATCTAAACAATCTAAATGTCCAGTACATGTGTTTAACATTAACTTCTTCGGCTGGCCTTCTGTTGATGACATGTCTTCAGACACTGGTTTCCCAGTGACAAGATCCAGTGCAACGTCCTTCGAAAGAAACGGCCAACAGAATTGTTGACAACGAAGAGAGTTTGTGCCACTCCAGGGTGACATGGCAGAACTGGAAGACACAGGAACGGAGATGCTCAGAGACAAAGAGGAGAAGGCTTAGGGAGAAGGTTCCTCTGGGAGAACATCCACCAACTCTTGCTCAATGCACAGATGAGTGACAGCAAGACAAGAAGAGGGAGGCAGGATGAAGTGGCTTGACGGTAGTTTGTAGGTATTCAAGGTTCTTGTGACCAGTTAGCCCAATAAACGGGGGTTCAGCCCCCTCCAGCCAATGCCTCCACTTTTCTGGTACCATTTTATTTTCCCCAATGTCATAGTTTATCTTTCTGGGTTGAGCTTGCAGCAAAAGAAGGTGCAGAACTGTAGTACTTGATGAACGTGCAATATAAATTGGCATAGCAGAGAAGCCTTTGGAGCTGTTTGTTGGCTTGGGCACTGGCCAGTCTCTCACTGCTTGGACTTAAAGATAATGTCCAAAAAAGGAGACTGAATTCTGGTGGAACTCCCATTTCTCTGCTTTCAATTAGAGATGGTTTTGTTGCTGCCTCTTTTGCTTATCTCTGTCTCGAATGCATACCAGGTGATAGGCATCACAAAGATGGAGCTGGTCCCCTGCTGAAGCTCAAAAGAGAAGAAGAGGAGTGGAAGAGCATATCTATTCTTTACCATGATATTATTAAGACCTCTAAAATCAATGGAGTGCCGAAGGTCACCATCCTTCACTCCCACATAGAAGAAGCTGGTTCGAGCAAGTGACAAAGAGGGTCGGATCAAATCATATGGTTGGGTGAGGTAGTGTGAGTTATCAGGTGAAGTAAATTATTATCCTTGGCTCTTACATGCACAGGTTGAGGAAAAGGAATCAAATGAAGGCTTTTGCCGGACAGCTGCAGACTCAGACCCTCGCAATACAGGCCTAGGTTAGCCTTAACATTGACATTCTTCAGGGATGAGTCTGGTTCTTCCCAGTTGCATGTGAAAGCCTATAATAACGTCAGAAAGTATCTTGGGACAGTGCTAGTACATCATGAGATGCCGCCGTAGCAAGTTGAACCGGATTAAAAACTTGAGAAGGATGCACAAGAGACAGACTTTCACTCCCACTCTGCTGTACCACACAGACGAGCTTTACCAGTGAAAAGAGAAATGACATAAGCTACCTTTGATCTTGCAGTAGGGAACGACAATGGCTAAAGTTTAGATAATAAGTCACACTGAATGAGAAAAGCTCTAAGATACATATGTTCATCTCCATACCTTTCTTGAAGTGTTTACAGAGCCTACGGCAGAGAAGGAAGATGGTTGGCTTTCTAAGATGTTGTAAATATGATGTTTTGCTTTGTATAAAATTTAATTGTAACTGAGTACACCTAAACGCATCAGTATTAATGACCTAAAAGTCTGATCTGTAATAACTTAACACAACAGAAAGCACTCCATCTCAATGAGTATATTCCACTGATCCTTATGTATATACTATTACAAAGTGTTTTCATATTGTAATATTGCTACTTTTATTTGCAGATTTCTTTTGCCACTGACAAATTATACAACTTACATTGCAATTAAATTCTAAGAAATATTTGCTGACTGGCCCAATAAAAATAAAGTGTAAATAAAGTGAAAATAAACTGGCTCTTTATGAAATAAACTCTTGAACTCTTACTCTGTGTGCAAATGTGAGAGGCTCAGTCTCTGCCTAATTGACTCTGACTACGCCTCCAAATCTACTAGGTGCCAGCAGCCCCGTCCACTGTTATCACGACGATCCAGACGCAGACGCAGTCTTACACTCTTGCTGAGGACACCAGGTAACCAGGTGACAGGAGGTGGTGGACACAGTAGTTCCAGGTGGGAGTCAGGGTTAGAATCCCGCTCACCTCGCAGTCTCATGCCCTTGTAGCCCGCCAGGAAAGAGCAAGATACATCACACTGGAGAGAGAGACAGAAAATCCATACGTGTGTTATCCAGGGGAAATATAACCTCACTGGCCACTTTATTAGATAGACCTGTTTACACCTTATGTTTACAAGGTTATAATTTCCCAGTTTTTGTTCAAACTATCAGAAAGGTGATAATTCTACTATATGTTTATAACAATAATAATAATTGATACTTTATTGATCCCCTTGGGGAAATTCCTTGTGGATAGGCTGCCTCTGTGAAGCTGTCTTGTCCAAGGACACCTCAGCATTTAGCTTGCTGAGTCTTGGAATTGAACCGGTCACCCTTGGGTTTGAAGACGACTGCCCTACCCACTGAGCTATCATGCTGCTCCAACACCTCTTATTGAGGTCATAGTATTAGTGGAGTCGTTTTGGAGTTTATTATAATTAAAAGTGTTTCTAATGTTTAGGCCACTATAGCTATGTAAATAAAGTGTCAAAAACATTTGTAAATGTAGAATTCATGGCTGAGCTGCGATATATTGGATTGTTGAATTAGACGTGTCCAGTGACTGTATAAACAGATACATCTTTAAAGAATCATAATTCTAGAAATCACCCATGAATCACAATAAATTACTCCATTATTACATCTCTCAACATTAATCACGTCTTCTAGAAATTACTTTCAGTACTTTAAACTCTACAATTAATTTGAAAATGGCAGGAGTGCAGACAGAAAGAAAAGGAGAGTGCTGGAGCACTGAAACACATAGAAATTGAGAAAATGGGTGTGTAATTATGCCAGTGTCTGTTCAGGGCAAAGACATAAACTATAGGCTAATGAAAGAATATGGCTTTGCTAATGATAAAAACATTAAGGACAATGCCTGTATTGTGCTGTAAAGTGAAAGCAATTGGCCTCCAGTCTGCTGGATTTACAGATGAAGTATAACTAATGAAGCTTTCTGTCTCTTCTGTGTTGGGTGGAATAAAGCGGTGAAGCAGGTGAAGAGGTGAATGAGAGAAGCTGGGAAACTTGTTAGAGCTGATGGAAATTCACATTATTATCCTATTACGCAAGTAGATCTTATTTTCTGTTTGGTGGTTGTTAGTCCTGCAGTAATTACTACTGACGGCTTAATTTTTCTTATGCTGAGCTGAATGGTGAGCTAAATTGCATGTGGTAGTTGTTGAGATATTTGACTGTATAAAATCTGGTGCTAAAAGTTGCTCGAAGGTAATTGCATTCGCATTCATTCTCTGGGTACCATGTATCAGAATTTAAGGTAATCAAGTCAGAAGCTGCTGAAACAGCTAAAGGCAACAGTGTCAGCCCTTGGTGGTGCCAGACAGTAACTCAAGGGGTAATCAAAATAATTGGATTTCACTCTGAATGTCAGTAAAGAGTTTAAACTTTTTTACACAACCTTTCTTACAGAAAATTAACAAAATCACTCTAGTTATTTTTGTTTGTTGAAAAAAAAAAAAAAAAAGTGTTTAAATTAATAAAAAAATCAAATGAAAAATATAAGAAAAGAACAAAGGAAACATGTACAGAGCAGATAAAACACTTTTCAGTGGCTGAACTGTCAGGTGCAATTAGGTTAGAGATGAAAAAAATCTGCCCTCAGCTTCAATTTTTCACATTTACCAAAAAAAATCACAAACATCAAACACATAATTTCCAAAAAACATAAAATATGAATAAGCACACACACACACACCGCTGTAGCACTGTGAAATAACTGGAATGCAAAAAGGTATTTGATGAAACAGGGTGCAACCCATCTAGGGTAGACTCACACATGGAGGAGTGCTTCTTGTTTCTATCTAAAGGCTCTGAGTCCCATGAGAGCAGAAAAAACTACTTTATCTTACCAAAACACTTGTGGCTTGGAGTCCCGCCAGGGTGCTGCTAGAGAGATTTCTTAACAAAATCAACCATGCACAGACTTTCTCTCACACACACACTCAGCCACACACACACACAAACACACAGCTGCTGTTCATTCCTATAGGCTGTGAATGAAATGAGAAATGCTTCTTGTTTCATTCACAGGAGAAAAATGCTAGACAGGCTTGTGGCTTTTGCTTTCGACTGAAGGTTGTGACTTAACTCACCTGATCAATCCACATTCTGCAGAAGTTAACATCTCTGTTCTTATATTAGATCTGTTCTGCAAATATAGGTCAGAACAGGGTTAGATGGCCTATAAAACAACACGTATGTAACTACTTCTGAGGTGAAAAGATTGAGCTTTCACAGCAGAAACAACAAATGACAAAAGTACTAGACTCTGTGCAAAACTGAGCAGAGCAAAAGTCAATGATCATTATCTCAGATTTGGAAAGAATATCAACAGATGTAAAGTAAAATCATGTTGCACATGTCCATGTCCAAACACACCATCTTAGAATTTCTCCAGCTATATATATATTTTTTCAATATTCATTGACTACATCACTAAAATAATCAGAAAAAGTTCTCATTTAAGGAGCTGGAAGCAGTAGATTTTGGCTTCAACATGAATCTAAATCAGGCTGCTGGCTGACAGATTGTTGGCAGTAACAAAAATTCACTTCCTGCCTTTGAAACAAACATTGTAGAGTGTATTTGGGAGGCAACATGAAATTTTGGACATAAAATGTGCAAAAAAAATCTTCTAGCATTAAGCTTTGAAATGTGCTGCTATTTAGCGGAGTCTAGCAGCTTTCTCACTGTGAACACTGACCATTGGCACAAAGCTCTGCTTGTGCATTTTGCAGTGAAAGCCTCTTCAATTTCACCTTCAGGTTCTTAAATAGACAGTGTGAAAGGACCATTAATGGACCACCCTGTAACCATTTCCCTATGCAATTCAATGGTGACCACCTTTTTGAGATATAGTACTGTTGCACCAGTAAAGATGGAGTAGATCAAATGGACACAGACAACTCTCTTGGGTGCATCGTCCTTCCAAAAGTTACGACACAGTGTTACAATGTTAAAACACAGTTTGCAGATAACACATTTTTAAAATGCCCTTGCTAAAATGCTCAAGTTCCTTTTCGTGGTAGAGTGTATTTTTACCTCTCTCTCTCTCTATTCCTTCACCGTGCGCCGGTGCGTAAAGCAGCAGACGCGCCAGAAACACCAGAAGGAGACTCGGCATGGATCAGTCCCGGGATCCACCGCTGCAGATGCGGCAGGGAAGCGAACCAGCACCGCTGGTTGATCTGGAGTGGAGCTGATGGTGATGAGTCGCAGTTTCTGATTTCAGGTAGACAGAGAGGGAGAGGTTCAGCCTCTTTTAAAAACCGCTAAAACACTCTTCAAGAGACACGGAGTGTTTTCAGGCTGAAGTGAAAATAATGAAAGTCGATCAAATACTTCATGTAATCAACTGATATTTCGTTTGGACATTCCATTTATCACTTTATCACAGTTATACGTTAATTTCCAATTCCTCATTCATTGTGTCGTTATATTCATTAGTCGGAAATGACACATTTATTTAGCCTATTAGGAAAATGTATAGACGAGCTATTGTCCAGGTAAAGTCTTACCACGATATTATCTCAACAAACTGACTCTGCAAAACTGTCTGTGAGGGAAGTCCCACACCTGTTCAGAGACAGTTTATACTTCAGATAAAGAGGACATTATAGTGCGTGCAGCTGTTAACCCCTCCCAGGGGTAAATAATATGCATATGTGGGTGGATTACTAGACGGGCCCGCGGTGGGCCCAAGGTCCCGAGAGGCCATGGTCCCGTAAGCCAGATCCTCTTTATGAAGTGACTGTCAATAGTTCTTAAGTCACAGAGCTATGGTACAATATGCAAAAACAAACCACAAAGAGATGAAAGAGAGCTCCAAAAGACAAAAAATGACCACAGTTAACATGCGACCCAAAAGAGACACATGTTGACCATAATACACCCCATCAAATAAAACAAAATTACCAAAATCAACACAAAATATCAATGTGAGTTGTTTTGTGTCTCTTTCAATCTGGTGAACCAATAGGTTTAAGGATCATGCAATTCATGATCATAGGAATGTTTTAATAGAATGACATGAATAGCAGACGTCCAAGGTAAAATGAAGGATCACTGTAGTAAATAGGGTTTAGTATTTGTAAAAAAAATGATTTTAACGCAGATGGATCTCAAAAAAACTTTATGGTTACAGGAAAAAAATCAGGACACAATTCCTTTTCTCACATGTCTGGCATTCATTTTTCTAAAATTTACAGTAATATGAAAGGCCACTACAGTAAATTAAATAATTTAATAAATTAAATTAAACCATCTCATTTAAAAGTTTTTATTTGAAATGATTTTAAATACAAATAATATATTTTTTTACCATTTACAATGACAGTTCCTTTGTAAACAAAAGTGGCAGATAGTCATTGGATAATTTGTCCAAACTGAGGCGGCCTGCTGTCCAGCCGCCTGAACAAGGTCTGTCATGGGAGAGATGTCAACGTATTTAACCTCACTGCAGTTTTTTTTTTCCCACACAGCGTAAATCACTGATGCTACATTCTATTGCAGAGCGATAAATACTCAGAGTACAATATAACCTGTTAGCATACACCTGCTTTCAACACAATTACAGGAGGGTATGGTGCACGCATGTAAGTTTGCGTGAGTGAATGTATGTGTATGTAGCGTGGGGAGAGCGTGCTGACAGTTATTCAGGCCTTTATCTCCCCCACAGGAACATGACACAGTAATATAAGCCGTTAACATAAACGATTAACTGTTGTGTGAATATTCATGGTTTAGTCATGTTAAAAAAAAACTGTCAAGTCGTAGACATACAGTCAGAGCCAACAGAGTTACACAAGTTCTGATTTTCATTTTTCCCACTCGTGAGTCTAACAGATGTAAAAACAAAGGTTAGAATGGAACAAAACGAAACACACAAGGACTTGTGCGTTACATTTGTTATAACTACAGCTTAACTGAGACACAAACTAAATTTAAACAAGGAGGGCGGGGGAGGGGGGTTCTCTTGGTTCACCAGAACTGCTTTGTATTCCTCGAGTAAAAAATTTAAACCATTACCCAAGAGATTTGGTGGAGAGAAAAAAAAAATCGCCTGAAAAGGCAGTAATTACAAAACTAAGCCGTTCTGTGTAAGAGAAAAGGTTCTGGACAGAATATGCTTTGTCTCACACTACAAGGTAATTTCATACATGTTTTTGTTCGAGACACTTTTCAGATCATGAGTGATGTGTGCTTCAGGGACTTCTTCCTTGAGTCCCTTTAACACAGTGCCTGTCACATATGCCTCCTAAACCTCCTTCAACAGACAAACCTGAACTTATTAGTGGCAGGATCAGTGATATGTATCCCAAAACTGGGGAGCTATACATCACTATGAAAAGACTAAGTCTAAACTGAAACGAAAGAAAAACAATATAGATTTTTACAAAACACAAAAAAAAATATCTGAATTTTCTGGTCTCCAAGAACCATTGGTGCATAGCACCCAAAGACTTTTGTGTATGTTGTAGTATTTCAGTTGTATTCATAAGGCCTTTTTGGACAATGAGTATATACTGGAATGTGCTACGATTGTTTAAAAAAAAAAGAAAAAAAAAAGAGCATGATTTATGTCGTATTTCTCAAATTCTGTCATTTCTCCCATTGAGGTCACAATTCATTACAGGATCCATCTGGTTTCAATTAGCAGTTGTCTCTTGCAGACACGTGATGTGAGTCACTGGGGCACGAACTGACTAGAGATTATTTATCTGTACATGTTACCTTCAACAAACAGCGAAGGTGTTGGTGTGACAGCATAAAATAACAAAAACAAAAACAAACAAAAAAAAAAAAAAACACTGATGAGACTCAACTGTGCCAAAACTGTGCCTCAACTTTGCTGGAAAGAGCAGATCAGGTATGATTGCAGACAAACAGGGCTAAAGGTCACACTTCTGCAGTTTAAGTGTACAATAGAAAGTATCACTGGTGTGGAAAACATCCGTGCTGAATTATTTTTAAAAATTAGGATCAAGAGCAATGTGGTGATTCCCATAAGGAGGTCATGTGTTTTTGTTACATTTGCAAACAGAATTAGCTGTTACGCATCCCATCTCCCCCTCAAGAAAAGAGCCCAGATAATATGTCCTCCAGTCCACAGTGTATCCATCTCTCATACCTGTACAAACACATACAAGGTTACAAACACACAGCATATACACACACGCTCTCACATATACACCCATTCACACATGGGCCTGTGTAAGTATTCACAGATTTTCCTTCCGCTGGCGACGGAAAGTGAACAAATCTCTGTAGAAAAGGGGTAATGGAGGAGCCGGGGGTCACAGTTTGTGTTATTGTAAGGAAAAATGGAAGGAGATGAGGGCTCCGTGTGTACAAACTGTCCCCGGTGGTTCTGTCTGTGTTTGTGTGCGCTGGGCAAAGTGTTGCTGCTCCTCAGTCGTTGCTCTTGATTGCTGCTGTGGGGTCAGTAGTGGATGGGCGGCCAGTCCATTTGGGGGAAGGTGGAGTTTGAGCGTGTGACTGTGTGTGTATGTGCGTGTGCGCATATGTTAGCATTCAGTCGTTGTCCTCATCGTCGTCTTCACTCTCCTCAATGCCGTCGCTGTCCTCCTGCTCCTCATCCTCCTCTTCTGTGTCGGGAATATCCCACTGTGGGTGGTTGTCCAGCATGGCCTTGGCCTCATGGACTTCCAACTAGAAAAAAACCACAAACCTTTAAGCTCCCAGAACTAGGGTTAGGGCAACAAAAATCTTCTGCCATGGCAATATGCTTCCAGAATTTAAACATTCAAAATCTAAATTTGCAGAGGACTTGCAAGACTTTGTTCCACATCAGACATTTAAAACATTTTTATTTTTCTATCAATATCTAAGTGCTAGAAAGAAAACTCTGCAATTCATGGTCTCTTCTGGCTTGTAACAGAGCTCCTTACTTTCAATACCTTAACAGGAATTAACACATTGTTCAGGGAGCTTCTAGTACATTTTGGCTGCGGCTTGTATTGTCTCAGTCATTTTGGCAGGAAAAGAGTGTTATATGCAGAGCAATTTACACTGATTTGGTTTCACAAATATCTAAATTTCCCAATAAAAAACCTTCCACATGAAATAACACACAAAGACACACAGCCTTCTTGTCACCTTCAGTGGTTTAATCTGGTCCAAACCCAAGTAGGAATCAGAACGGAGGATGACATAATATTGGTAGTTGCCCGTTTTGGAGGGGGCTGGAAACTTCAGCTCCACCTGGTGAACAACAAACACAAATGTTAAATCTAATCACAGAAGGATCAGCGCGGTCAAAGTGGCCTAAATTAGCTGTGTGACTGATCATAGTGGGCGTTGATATTAGGAAAATACAACCTCAGATTAAGAACTTATAACTTTTTTTCCACTGCTCATCAATGTGGAAAGGGTTATGAAACAATTTCCAAACAATTTGGAGTTACATGTTCTACAGTGAGAAAGATTATTCACAAGTGGAAAGCATTCAAGACAGTTGCCAGTCTTCTCGGGATTGAAGGTCTTCTCATGTTCACCCCAAGGTCAGACCGTGAAATGCAAAAAAAAAAACTAAACAAGAGCTAAAACTCAGAGCCTGCATGCGTCATAGTTTGTGTGGAAGGGTTGGCAGGAGAAAGCATGACTAAGGTTCACAAAACTGCATTTGAACAAACCACAAGACTTCTGGATCAAGATGAGACTAAAGTCTTTTTTGAGTTTTTTGAGTTTGTTCTTAATGCCCGGCGTCATGTTTGGAGAAAACCAAACAACATTGCACTAGAAACACCTCCTACCCACTGTCAAGCACGGTGGTGATGATTTGGGACAGCCACAGGACCTGGGCATCTTACAGTCACTGAGTTAACCATTAACTCCTTAAAAGAATTCTAGAGGCAATATGCCCCAGAGCTAAAACTTGGTCAAAACTGGGGCATGACCCAGTAAATCTACAACAGAATGGCTGAAAAACTAAAAGAATCAAAGTCTGAGGATTGAGTCATGGCAACTGGACTTCTTTCTTCCAAGTAGAGACGTTTCGTTCTGCATCCACAGAAC
>JAUYWH010000016.1:8365674-8393470 GCA_034779795.1 Ctenopoma multispine
AAGAAAGAAGTCCAGTTGCCATGACTCAATCCTCAGACTACTTTACCTGGATGACTGAGAATCTTCACAGACATAAAAGAATCAAACTTTTAAAATGGCTTAGTCAAACTCCAGACTGGACCCAACTGAAATGCTGTGGTGAAACCTTGAAAGAGCTGTGCATAAGCAACTGCACAAAAACCTCAATGTACTAAACAAATGTTGTAAAAACGAATGGGTCAAAAATTCTCCACAACAATGTGAGAGACTGATAAAGTCATACAGGAAACAATTACTTCAAGTTATTGCTGCTAAAAGCGTATCTTTAGGCTGTTGAATCATCTCAATTTAAAAAGAGAGTCCACTGTTAGTGATGCTACACCATCACGTAGTTCCAGAGGGTGAGGAAGTGCAGTACCTAATTATAACTGTACCACCACGTGAGGCTTTGATTACTATGTCATGCAATTACATATGAAAAACATCTAATTATCAGTACAAAGAGACTGATTATTATTAATCATGTGAGCGTAGAATGAGCTATGAACACAGCAGCAATTCACTGCCCCGTCTTGTTAATAATGCAGCAGCTCTGGCCTCCCCAAAATATGTCTGTCAAACACAGCACACAAGCCAGCTCACAACACAAACAACAGAAGGAATTGTTGAAGTGACACATTGTTTGATCGCTAGACAATGAAGAGTTCTACATAGGCGGGTCACCTCTTATACATTCCTTCAGAACAAGTACAGCTGGTCATACAGACTTCCACACCCATCATTAAGCTGTTACCATCATTCCTCATTGTTTCTGGAGAACACCAAGATCAGAGGTGCAAGTTGTGTAAAATAAACACACCATCCTCTGAGAAAATAATGACAAGTGCAAAAGGTTGCCTAGAAACAGGATGTATGGAGGGGGGCTGCAATGCAGAGGAAACATGAACAGACCCACAGAAGTATATTATAAATCACGATATACCCTCAAAGTATTTTAACATAACACACACACTCACTTACTCGCACAAATAACTGATGTAATGTGATGTAATGTTGTACAAAAGAAAAATTAGTCTTCAATTTTGAAAAACAATCGATGGTTTCAGTGATTTATCAAGAAACATTTTGTTGCATTTTGTGCTTCTCAACTCAAACTGTGCTGGCAGTTTCTCAACTCCGGTGGTCTAAAGCTTTTATTTCCCATTTATCCATAAAATGCATATGCACAAGCTCACCTCTTCTGTGTCTTTTAGTGTACAGACATGGTAGGGCATGGAGACAAGGGTCTGATCCCGGCGGTCAGCAATGTAGAGCCACCACCACTCCTGCTTCTCCTCGGGAAAGTAGAGGCTGTATACGGGGTGTGTCACCTTGGACTTGGTTTCTAGAAGAGCACGCTCTCGCCGCTGGATGCTTTGCTGCAACGCCTCCCATTCCTGAAGGGGGGAGATGCGCATAAAGGAAGGATGAAGACAGTGTTTCCTCTGCCCTTTATTTTTAAAATACAGTTATGGCATATGTAATTAACAATGCATTTGGAATCTTCAACGACTGTGCTGCTAACTCATGTCATCACAGAACATGACAACTGAGCACCATTCTCTGACCTCCTCGTCGTCTCCAGCCATCTCATCCACCTCTGTGTCGCTCTGTTTGTCGCTGTCTTCGTCTCTCTCACTGGGAGAGTCCTTGTTGGCCTCGCCCTCGTCTGACTCGCTGCCCTTGTCTGACGCCTCGTCTTCTTCCTCTTTTGCTGCTGATGGTGCAGCCACGACTTCCTGTGACACAAATATCCATAATAAGTACTGATGATCAAGATATTGACTATTTTTGAGATGATATGACATTTAAAACAAATAAAAGTGTTCATAAAAAAACTCCAGAAGTCACTGGACACATACGTTTCCTGTCAAGTTGCCATTGGCCTGTTTGGTTTTGGCTGGAGCAGGGGTGGCCTTCTTCTTTGTCAATTTCTTTTTCTTGGACTTGGCTGTCTTCTTAGCTCCTTTGCTCTTGTTCTGCCACACTTTGGTTTTGGTTTTACTCGTGTCTGCTTGCTTAACACACACACACAGGCGCAACAGTTATATAAACGCTACAAGATTTCTTGAACTATTTTTAGCTCTCAATCATTGCTACATCTCTACAGAAACAGTGACTAGACATTAACACTAAGTTAATGTGATGTGTGTGTGTGTGTGTGTTCTGTTATCCTTACTGCTTCCTCTGTAGTGGCAGCCTCCTCTCCTGGACATGGCGTTGACTCCTGCTCTTTTTCAAACATGTCCTACACACAAAGTACACAAATAGGAGTTCAGTACAATTCAGGTTTTTCAACCATGCACAAACAGGACACTCTAGTGGCCGTCCACAGAAGTGCATTAACAATTTGAATCATCTAAGTTGTTGTCTAGTAACTCACTATTATGACACATTATGTCAGTGTTTAGTGTAATCACTCCTTACCGCCATGCGTTTTCTGGTTAAGGTGACAGTTACTGTGACAATAGAGCCTGCTGTAATGTTATTACTGTCTTCATCATCAAGGACTGCAGAGACACAGAAGAGAAAGTGATAAAGTTTCCACTCCCATACAATAGAGAATCCATTACTTCAAATCTGATAGATATGTTTCTACAAGCTAGGTGAAGCTTCAGCTCGTGGAATTTTCTTCTAATTCTTTTAGCTTCCAAACATGTACATGTACATCCAAATGTAGAGTCTCACTAGGAGCAAGAAGAGGAATGGGTGAGAAGAACAGAGATTATCAGTTAATCATTTAAATTATTTAGTTATTTTCCTGTTGTGTGACAAACTTAGAATACATATTTATTACTACTTTATTCAGACTCTATTCAAGTTCATTGTCCAATTTGTTTCAAAAAACTGTGAAATTGTCTGAAAACAACTTATGTGTGTATTTTAGGACTAACCCTGCAGTTTAGTATCCATGGTGATGTGAGGGAAGCTGCCCAGCACAGCCATGACTTCATCGTACTTCTCCTCCCCCAAGAAACGCAACATGCTGCGTCTGTCCGAATCCTTGAGACTCACCAGGTCCTGCAGGCTTCGAACCTTGTACTAGACATTAGAGGAAACATAATGTATTGACTCTGAGCTGTACAATGCATGTACACATATGTAAACACTTTGCAGTTACCTTCTTGGAGATGCAGTAGCGGAGGTGCTCCTCCTCAAAGTGGGGCAGCTGCAGCAGTGGTGACTTTGACTCTTGCAGACCCTGCACTATCATCTGGGTCAACTTCATGCAGTTTTCTATGGTAACCAGTCGAGGAGCGTGGAAACCTGGACCGAGGCACAATATACATCATTTTCAGAGGATGGCCACTGCATCGTCCCTCCTCCTGTACCCCATAACCACTCCTACGAATGTGTCCTGGTCCATGTTCAGTGGCCTACTGATACTCATATGCCATCTCATGAAGTCTCACAATCTCATTCCTGAAATTCCTTACCCTAATGAGCCATGTTAGATAAATCCTAGGATAACACCTATTTCCAGAAAGCTGTGTGTCCAGTTTCTTTTGTAACCTTGATTATGCAACAACTAGAAATCACATGTGTATTCAACTTTGTTGTATTGATGTCCCAGTTTGTTGCCTTGGTTTTAATATATAACATTAAATATCATTCACTTTAAGTAAATAATAAATAAAATAATATTTATTCTATTGTAAAATATAACAGTTTTGATTTATTTAACATTTTACTGATCTTGCATGGGGCTGTTCTCAGTTTTGTTGTATACTATATGTAAGCATACCTCCTCTGCTGTTGGCCATCATAGTAAGCTGACAGCCCACATTAATCATCTCCTGGAGGAGAGCAGGACTCTTCCTCACCACAAACCTCTGATCTGCATACAGAAATACAGACACATATCAAGTACTGCTTTTCGTGTTGCTGGCATGAATCATGTTGAGATAATGGAGATGATTTCATAATGCTGCAAAATTAAAATGACAAGATTTCTATCATTTATATGCCCGTACATAGGTCAAGGTAATGTTCATGAGTTTAAAAGTGCAGCTCTCTGTCAACCTTCTCCAGAATAACACAGGTGGCCCACAGTGTGTTGCAGAGAAAAACTAAACAGAACTATTCTCAACAGTCTGTGATATATAAATAAAGCTTGGTTGTGTACTCATGATGACATCACAGGTGTGACGACAGTTGAGACTTCACAACTAATTTCCAAACAGCTTCAGCAGCAGTTTTATTTGCCATTTATGGAAGTAAAAAGAACTGATTCCTGACCACTTCTGTTGCTTTGGAGAAGTCTGACACTGAGCTATACAAGCTGTGGGTCACTGTGGACATAACTGCCATGACACCAAGCATGAAATTAACATTTTTTAAGTATTTATTTCAAGCACCATTATTTAACATCTTTCTTACAGTAGCTTTAAAGAATGTCATATCTGATCATCCTACCTTCCTCTAACTCCTCTGATATATCCATGCGTGCCAGATGTGCAAGCACTAAAACCCTGGCCTTTAAACTGTAAGGATAGCAGAAGGGAGGCTCCTTCTTCTTAATGTTGATATTCCCCAACTCACGGATCAACTACAAGAAAGACCAAAGACGTAGGTTGTGAAATACACTTCACATTAATTCAATTTATCTCTTTCTCACCCACAAGTACACATCTGCAAACAAGTTTAGTTTGAATTGAAGTTCATCTCTTAGGCACACCTTGTTGTCTGTTATTACCTGTGGCACTTCAATGTTGTCTGTTGGCCGTATGGTGGCTTCCTTATTGCTGCGTGGATCAAACTCGAATGCTGCTGTTAACACCATAGCTAACCCTGGAGGTCAGTTTAGATATACAAGGAAAAAAATATGACAAGAAATCATGATTAATTAATATGTGTCATGTGGACGTTAACTCGTTGCTGTGAAAAAGTATTTCTCCCTTTATTTGCATGTTTTGTCACACTTAAATGATTCAGACCATCAAACAAATTTTAATATAACACAAAGATAAACTGAGCAAATACAAAATGATGTTTTTAAATGATGATTTCATTTATTCTGGGGAAAAAATCTGTCCAAACCTGCTTGGCCCATCTGGTCAAACTCTTGTTGTACATTATGTGTAACAATGTAGTGTGAAGGAAAAACTCACGCTTCATGTTCATATTAGGAGTCTTGTACATGAAATGCATGAAGAGCTGCGTAGTGTTGATGAGGATCTGGTCCCCACTGTAGCGGATTGAGCGGTACCACCATGTGCCCTACAGTACAGAAAGAATTGTGAGAGAAAGTGAAAAATACTGTGTATAAGAAGAAGCAAGGGCAACTGTTTAATGTAATATATTGCATAGAACATGGTTTAAAATCATGGATCAGCACTCACCACCACGACAGGAAGAATGACCATAAAGGCTAGTCCATATACCAACAGCACCTGCAGAGGGAAAACACTTCTGTTTGTATGTATAATATTCTAAAGCTATGCATGTACATCAATTCACTCCTAGTTTTAATATTTCCATCTTCATGTTATGGATTCCAGTGACTCTGCAATCAAATACAAATCAATCTGAAGTGAATCTAAACAGAGTGAATATATACCAGCATTGAGTTTTTCTGGTCAACAATCCAGGCAGGCAGGGCAATGCCAAAACTGGTTGCTAGAAAGGGAAACATAAGAAGCAATTAATGAAAGCAGTAACGCCTCCCCTGCAACAACACTGGGTAAAAAACTGCATATTTGGCATCATACACAAAGTCAGAACCGTATCTCACCATTGGTTTTCTTATATTTTTTCTCCATTCACATTAATTACAAGAAAACATCTTTAGAAATATGTTAATATCTAGCAATTTTTCAAGAATGACACATTTCATCACACATTATTTCTGGTGATTATGCGGAATGGAAACCCACAATATAAGAATGTGTAAAAAAAAAAAAAAAACACTTCTTCACCATTGGTTCTGGGTGTGGGTCTGTCGTGTTTCACTTCACTCTGCATTGTTAAACCCATTCATGACTACTCAAGAGGCTGACTCACTCATCAACAACTCATCAGAAAAAATAACTTTAGTTACCTCCTGGACCATCTGGGTTACCGTACATTTCCCAGTTTTGTCGTGACTGTTCATTGGTCAGACTGCAGTAAAGAAAAACAAGTGGACAAAGGTAAATAAATTAATTAAAACTACAATCATATCTTGGCTACAGTAGATGAGTTAATTATGCAATCCTTCTGTCTAGTCCTGAAAGACACTTACGCAGCATAGGCTTTGGCAATTCGCATGAATGTGGCCTCGTCACCACCTTTGTCAGGGTGATGCTTGAGTGACAGTACACGATATTGCTTCTTGATTTCTGATTGAGATGCACCCTGGAGACAGACATATAATTATAACAACTCTAAACCATTCTGCACATAACATGAACAACAGATACAGTTGCTTCACTTGCTCTGTAGTTGACTTTATGTTTTATGTATGTTTACCGGGTCCAAGTTGAGAACTTCATATGGATTATACTCCTGATACTCTCTGTCCAGCTTGGAAACCTTGTAGGCTAGTAGTAGGAACACAACCCATCCAAATAATAAGACTGCTTTCCTGTAAAGAAAAAAACACACAAACAGGAAAAGACGTTACACATAAACGTCTTTGTTCTCCTTAGAAAACATCAAGCCTGTCTCACTTTTTCACAACATATTCACACAGTGGCTTCTGATTATTATTTATTTATTTTATTTTTACTGGTGTTGCAATCCTGCAAACTAGCTTTCGGTTTTTAAAAGATAGAAATATGAAGTTGTAATTTGAAAAACAAAAAAAGAGCTTATATTAATCTACTGTATATAAGCAGAAGGGCAGGGCAGGTTCTGATATTGTTGTTGTTTGGTATTTATGCATGGAAGTTGTTTCCATGACAATGGCTAAACCTTATGGCCTGCTCTGCAGCATCTGTTCCCATGACAACCGCTCACTAGTCTGAGAGTTGTCTGAGTAGCTCAACCAGAAAAAAAAAAATACATTACTGATTGGCATAATAAACGCCATCAATATGGCAGAGTTGTGAAGAGGAAACAGATTTTCTGAAGAAGGCTAAAGACAATTATTTTGGTTTAAGACACTGAATAAACATTTTGGATTGCGTCAGTTACAAGAATTTATGAAAACGGAGAAAACAACAGAATGTAGGTCTAATGACAGAAGTGGGAAATGGAAGTATGAGGACAAACAACTGAGACGGCAGGGAGGGAGAACGAAGTGAAGATACTTGGAGAGAAAGGCTGTGATGAGGAGGCAGATGTGATAAGCAGAGTGAGACAGTGAGCAGCACTTGAACACCACCAATCTTTCCATTAACCCACACACGCAGGGCGAATAAACAGTGAAAGAAAACAGGGTCATGTTAAGAGAAATGCTAAACAGTGCAACACCATGTTTACAGCAACAACACACATCATTGAAAGGTTTACATAAGAAAACAACACGAGTCAAGAACTACCCATAACAAGCACTTCAACCCATAGAAATACATAAGCTTGAGTCTGTCTACACTAAGAAATCATGACCTATGTTTCATCTTCACACCAAAGTGACAATCACAGCGGTCTCTGTAAACACAGAGTGAATGATGCAGTAAGCCATCAGAAGCTGCTTCAGTGATGGGAGGACGACCGAGCTTCCTCAGTGTAAACAGCTCAGGCAAGTCACACCCAAACAACCAAGATGATGTTTGGCAACAAAGGAGAAGGAAGCAAACCTGTTATTATACTGCCAAGCACGTTATGGTCAATCATATATTACGTATTAAAGGAATCTGAGTGAAGTTGCACTTGGATTGTTCTATAACAAATAGCCTGGTGCAAACAATAAATTTTCAATAATCCAATGAAATAAGTGTATCAAAAGCCAACTTTAAGTAATTAGGGTGTGTTCAACTTTCAGAGATGTTGTCAGGTGCTTTGGAATAACGTTTTGCAAAAGAAAGCCTGTCAAGTTGCCCTATCAACTACAACCTGTGTGTCAACAAGCATTTAACCTCCCTGAATTTGTGTGCATCCTGTTTATTGTCACAACAAAATCCAATTGGTCCAATAACTGGACTCACTTTAGTGTTGGAACAATGCTCTGTTGTGACTTCATCAGCCTGAGCCGGTACCACAGACACCTGCCATGTACCCTCCTTAGGCTCTTCAGCCGCAGTTGTTCTGGAAAGAGAATGGACATGAGAAGCTTACTGACACGTTACTAATACCACACAAATAATAAATCAGTTAATACTGATAACATCACAGTGATTTCTGGTATGAATACTGGTGCTTAAAGTCAATGGAATAGGGGAAGAAACATATTCTCTCTAAGAAAACCTAACCTAGCAATGCAGGGAAAGGCATATGATTACTTGATTGGAATTAGTAGTATTTTGTTATCATCCTACCTGTACAAGAGAAGGCCTACTGATCTCATGGTTCAGCTAGAATAACCTAACATCCATAAAATCTTTGGTCTTACACCGTGATATCAACACCATGCACCACTTTAATAAAACTCTAAGGTGAAATCTGTTAGCATATTTACATAAGACATGTTTGATGCGCTTTACTGTTATCAAACAGGCTAGTTTTACTAAGATAAGAATATACTGTATCAAGATGAGGTCAGTAAAGGCGTACATGTAGGTTTGAGTCCCTGCGAGAGTGACACTGGCGTTTGGTGTTAAAGCTTTACGTTAACTCGCTATATGCTTACATTCATTTCAATAAATGTAGACAATAATGGTTAGGCATTTGAAGACCCACATCCACTGGGTTGGTAGTTATCACAGCCTGAGAGGTAACTGTGCTAACACTGGCTGACTTGTACCAACTAAGCGCTGAGCAGTGAACGAGACGTGGGCATCACCTTTGTAACGCTTGCTAGCTTATATTAAGTTACGGTCTCCGGATATATCAGCATCTAGCCTGAACAGCCTGGCAACAGGCCAGTATGCTGTCTGAACACTTCACGTACACTAGTTGGGGTGAGTTAGCTCAGTTAGCTCTGAGCCAGACATCGGGCCTTACCAGCATTCTGATCCCGGGGCCAGAGGTAATATGTGGCTGGGATCACAATGAGTCCGACGAAGGACGTTAGGAAATAGAAAAACGTATTGCCGTTGTCATCATACTGGAACTGTTGCCCGGCCATTTCGTAGCGGCGCTTGGGTCGCCCTTCTTCTCCACCGCTGCGCTTCCCCCTTCAAGCCCAATGTGTGCTACTTGACAGACCGTTCGCTAGCCAGCTAGCATACAGACAAGACGCCTCTGATCATCGGTGTACGTGGTGTACGCCTGCGCAATGTGGCGTTTCTTCTTCTATGCCAGTCGGTGATTGACTCAGCGCTTTTTGTGGGCGTCACTGACCCCTAGAGGTGGCACAGAGGATGGACTGAGGCGCCGAGTGTGACGTGCTTTTTGAGCAATCAAGTGAGTGTGACGTCTGACAAAACATACCCGATGACCTCAGTGAATAAAACCGTTGTGAAATTTCACAGCCCTTGCATTCTTGAAAATCTAGTTCCAAGATTTTGAGTGTGCAAGGAGGTGACAACTCTACCTAAGTAACCCCACACAATCCCACCATGATTAGCCAACTCAAAAAAGGAAGAGACCTAACTGTGTCATGATTTTGCAGAATTGATTTCTGTTCTGTTTTTATTGTACAGCACAGTACTTTTGCACTACAGTATACATAGGTCCAAGACTCTAACGACAATGAAATTCATGTAATATTCTGGATTTTGATTATGTTTTACATGCAAACACAGAAGATAAAAACATGTGTTTTTTTTTTTTCTTTCTCTGCAGATTGATACTATCATATGTGCACCATAATATCATCCAGAAGCTTGCGTTTCAAGTCAGGCACAGTGGCATTAGAAGCGGGGTAACCTACAGGAAGTAGCATCAACAGCTTCTCATTGGCTGGCCGTTTGAGGAGCACCCTGAGCTGGGGGCCACAGTTAAGGGGCGTCGTTGTGACAGTAACAAGGCCTGCATTCTGATAAGCAAATGGACAGAAGCAACAGACATTCAGTCACATTACCAAACATGCAATAACAAAAAATCATATTGTTTATCCTTAACTGATGCATTTTCAAGACAACAGAAAAATGAATTCTTCACCTGTAATGCAGCCAACAGGATTCCACAGGCTATGGAGACACTGATTTCGTTGTAGTAGTGTGTCTTCTTCTTGCTGTTTGGTAGAATCCCGTAGGTCTGTTTGAAGACGAGGACCAGGTATGGAGCAACATCCAAGTACTCCTTAATCCAGTTTGTCCTGCATGGGAAAGGAAATTGTAAGTGAGAGAAGAAATATTTGAACATGTAGTTAAAGCTTTACATGAGATAAAAATACAAATGATAATATTGTCTATAAAACCTGAGTGATTCAATTGTTTCAGTAACCGTTAGTCTACATGGTTAGTGATGTGTATGTGTGGAGTATTAGTATGGGTGCTCACCTTAATTTGGCCAAATCATGGACCCACTTGTCTCCCATCCTCTGACGATAGTTCACCTCTTCCTCTTCCTCCACTATCAGTCTGATCTGGTGCTTTGTCTCTGGGTCTGACACCACAACAAATGTCCAGGGCTCTGTGTGTGCTCCACTAGGGGCTGTACCTATACACAGAAAGATAGGTGGAGAGGTGAAAACACAAAAAATAATCATATCAAAAGGCCGAACTCACACCTAGCCAAATATTATTATATTGGTTTATAGCAAATTATCAGTGGTCCATTGATACGTGCCTGCAGTGCGGATGACATTATTGATGACTTCTCGTGGGACTGGCTCTGGGCTGATGAACCGGACAGACCTCCGTTGGTTCATCAGAGTGTAGAAATCCTTGGATCTCTGCAGCATTGTTTCCTTAGGGTAATGCAATGGTGAGTAGGGCACATGTGGGAGGTCTTCCTCATTGCTGTCCACCCAGTCACCATCCTCTAAAAGGACAAAAGGCAAGATCTGTGAGCAACTTCAAACACTGGCTCTAATAAGGGCATCTGCAAAGGCAGGTGCAAAAACAGCAATTATTAAATGCCAAATTCCAAAGCACAATTTTATTTGTTTTGGCTATTGAGCAGTGTGTCCTGTCTGATATGTGTGTGTCACCTGGTTATGTGCATTGTTACTTTAAGCCATTAAGTAAATGGCAGACTACATGAGTCAGCACCAGAAACCATTTTTTGATTAATTTAATTATATATGATTTAAAGAAGCACTACGTTCATTATTACACTAAGAGTCTGCAGAATGGCTACTCCGTGTTGTACCAGCAGAGTTTTCGTTTTTAGCAAATGATTACAGTTGTATTACTTTTAGGTTTGCGCGTTCTCGTGCGCAACTTTTCTGTTGTGCGCAAAACATTCGTGAGATTTTTAGACGATAAAACACTTTTCTTCGGTGAAAACCTTGGTTTTAATAGTGAATCTACATCTGAGTGACACCTTCAACTGGAAAACACACGTGTACTTATTGTTAATGATTATAATACTTTTTTTGCACGGTTTTCCTGAACTCTTTTTATTGCACTGAAATTGTTGTTACCTAAACAGTTTAGTAGCCTACGTGGCTGACATGAAATAAGACAAAAGCCTCTGTTAACTCTGACCGTCTTCCCTTGCTGTGATCTCTGTATCATCTTGTAAGTCCTGGTCCACCCACGGTCTAAAGTCCGCTTTTGACGCAGTTTTATTTTTTCCCGAGGGGCTCGAGGTGGTCTCCTGTTCCCGTGATTTCACCAGGATAAAGCCGATCACCAGGCACAGGATCACGGCCAGAACAGGCGTGAGGACGGACAGAAGAGCCATGACCGGCGGAGTGCAGAGGCTCCAAGGACTTACTCGTTTGGGTGTCTCAGTTGACTTCAGACCTTCATGTTATGAAACACCACCACTGATATGTGGGGTGGGCCTACAGGCTGCACGCTGAGTCAGAGCTGTTAGAAATGTCCCATCAGCTTCCAGCTTGCAGCACACATCCACTGTGACTGGCTGCTGCTGTTTGAAGTCCACACGTAGAGTGCATTGCTTTAGATCCACGGAGCTGCTCCGGTGGAGGTAACTGACATGTAACTCCCACAGGGTATCATAGATGATTCACCAGATGAAGTATAGTTCACCAAGCTACTAAATAAAAATCATCGTATTATCTTAAGTTTTGCTGTAGTTAACATTTTCTGCTGACAGACCTCCAGATGTTAGAGCAGAATAAGCAGAAAGCTGCTTTCAGATTATCACTCATTAGTATGTATTCGTTTTGTTTTAGTTGAACAGGGTTTGGTGTAAAGTGAGAAATCATAGTGTGCTCCACGTGTGGCCAGTTCCATTCATATTAATTAGGTGAACAAAATAATAGAACAAAACAACAGTAGCTTCAATAGAAATGATCGCAAACTACATCCTTCAAAATTACCATACAGTTTATTCAAAACCTTCCTAACCTCCCTGTATTTTAAACAAGATTTCTGCATATGACCACCAGGTGGCGCAAGGGACTCTAAATTGCCTGACTGATGTTTGATGTTTGAGTTCACACATAAACTACTCAGCATTATGTTGGTGTTCCAGCTTCAGGTGCGCATATCCAGCGTTGGCATATTGACCTTTTCTGCACATCTGTGCCTCACATAAGAAGACATACACACACACACACACGGAGAAATGTGGCTAGATAGAAATAATTTTTAAAAATCAACAAGAACACGGCGAGAACAGGGAAAGACCCTCTGCTGAAGCACACGAGCTTCAGTCTGCTCCCAGCATATGCACAAGCACCATTGAGAGAATTTGATTGATACACTGCAAGAAATGACCACCTTAAAACATAATTTGATCACACTTCACTCTTTAAGATTTTTTTTAGAATATGTTTAGCAATGGTGAATTAGCCTTTTTCTGTAATTTTATGCTACTGTAACTCCCTTCATTAGTGAACAGCCTCATTTCATTCAATTTCTTTTTTGAGGGAGACATCGATTTTAGTTTTATAGGCTCATAAGAAACTCATTTCTTGCAGTGGTCGCTCCGCCTCCTCGACTGTCTCCGGCGCTGCGCTTTAAATAGCAGCTGTTTAAAAGCTCCTCACCATTCCCCTGTCTGTCGTGCAAGTCCCACTCACACGAGCAGTCCCCCACTCATTCACGCATTTCTTTATTAATACGTCCTCCCGCAATGTCGGCCGCCAGCACCGAAACTAGTGCCTCGCTGCCCACCGCCGGCAGCCGCGTCTTCTTCCAAGGTGCACCCGGAGTGGGCTGCGCGGGGTCCGGCCCCATCACCGGGGACGATCCGGTGCAGAAGAAACAGGGCAAAGTGACGGTCAAGTACGACAGGAAAGAGCTGCGGAAAAGACTCGTGTTGGAGGAGTGGATCATCGAGCAGCTCAGCGACTTGTACGACTGCGAGGTGAGTGGAGCCGAGATCTTAAATCGTTCGTCTGCGCACTTCTCATCGACACCCTCACAGCCTTATGGAGACAGGTGAACAATGAGGCAGCTTAAAGGAATCATAGGCCCGGAATACCTGCTCTACCGATCTAGTGGGGTTATGACTCAGTTACAGTCTTATATCAAATTTGAATTAATTTGATATAATACAGCCCTGGCATGTGATTTGACCAACTTTAAACTTGCTGTATGCCCTGAGTTGCATAATCATCCAGAAACACAATCACAAATTAGTGATTTTAGATGAGCCCGTTCTCTGTCCTCAGAATGCGGCCGTATTTACAGTATCACCTTCCACCAAACAGTCAGCGTCTCTTTGTCCTCTGCAGCATTGATACCTGCTAATGTCAGACTCTCTGGTTCAATAACGTGGATCTTTGCTGGATTGCTGGACACTCTGACTTTGAGACAAAGTGCTGTCTCCTCTCCTATCCTCTCCGTGATTAAAAGAGAGAAAAGGAGATGAGTGACTGGCGAGGAAATCGAGAACGAGAGAAACCGCACGGTTGCGCCTTTTACGCACCAGTCGCCTCCGTCTATAGATTTAAATGTTTCAGTTTCCCGATTCAGTTTCATCCGGTTTCATGTGGTTTTCATTTCTAAATAGTGTTTCAGTCAACGCACCATTAATTAGTATGAAGCGTTCCATTATTTTTTGTGGCAAATGTCTGACCTTCTAAACCCCTTTCACCTTACGAGGGATGATGTGTCGCCAGACGATATTGACAGCTCCATTATTTTGCGCCCTCACGTTCTCAAGTCGCATTCTTTAACATTTAAAGGGGGAGCTGAAGCGCCATGGGGTCTGTATCTGTGTGCTGAGAGAAGGAGAGAGGAAAGAGGGGAGCGCATATGTGTGTGTGTGTGTGTGTGTGTGTGTGTGTGTGTGTGTGTGTGTGCCCGCTGCCACACACAGTATGCTGCCAGAGCCAAGTGGGGGGAGGTGGATTGACTGGAGAAGAGGAAAGAAGGGGCACTGGGTTAAGGATGTGCTGATTCTGTGACTGCTCTCACCAGCCAATCACCTCCTCTGACTCTGGCCCACTTCTCTTACAGCAGAGGGTCTGTGCGCGCGCACACACACACACACACACACACACGCATATACGCCACAAGCATACAGTATGTCTGTCACCTCAGACTCAGCCAATGAGAGATGAAACAAGTGATGTGAGCGCGGATCCAACACATGCGTGGAGACATTAACTTGTCAGACTGCACTGAAGAGATGCTCCTTATGTAGAAGGTGTCATTAAGGATTCACACTGGTATGCATGTGGTTATTCATTTATGCAGCTGACTATTACAATGATTAATTGCAGAGTCTCTGCACATGTGCAGAAGGAAAACATCTGCACAAATCACACAGCAGAACAATGAATGTCAACATTAAAGCATGGTTGTGTCTTTCAATAGTTTGTCCCCCTGCTAGCAGAGCATTGCAATGAAAAAAAATATTCCTCTTATTGCAAGCAAATAGACTTTTCAGACCAAGTCATTTTGTGTCCTGTAGCTCCAAACTGCTTCTGTCTACTAAAGTATCGCTAAAGGATAATCTTTTTGCAGTCATTTAACCTTCAGATGTAGGTTTTATGGCTCTTTTTGATCTGGATCTTTTTGTTTCACAAGTTTCCTCCTCCCTTTATAGTCATGCTGTGGTTCTCATTAAAGTTGGAAAGAGCTGGATAGGCTGTCTGACAGTGAACTAGTTTACATTTTAAATCTGACAGAGCTATTTGCTGCATTGTCAGTCCATCATCAGCAGGTGCACTTGATCTAAATGTCATGTGATGTGTCTCCCACATGGACAGATGGATCTATTTAAAGTTTTTTTTAATGAGGGCTAGAGTGCACAGGCCTGGCACTGATCATGTCACAGCTTGGTAATGCAAGATTTGGTCTTCTCTTCCAGTGGAGGTTTTCATTTGGAGTTTTGTATTTCATCCTGTGATTTGTTTAATGCAAATGCATATTTAGATGAATAGTAAAAAAACAAAACAATCTGCAGCAATCCTCAAGTGCAGTCCTTGTCTTAATTTCTGAATGGACAAAAATGAGTCTTTTATTTCACTGATGTAGCACTACTGTTGAAGAAGACTGCTAATGTCCCTTAGTCTCGACATCAATTTAACAATGGTGCCCCTGCTGTCCACATTTAGGTGTAGATATTCCCAGCAGTGTCAGCACTTCTTCATATTATGTCTTTAACACGGCGAATGGGCTAAAATGGCATAATAATCCCCTGGCTCTCTGGTGTCAGTGCTAGACTGATGTCATAATGGATACTGGAATAAGCACTGTGTTGACTGATGGTAGGGAGACATGGAAACTGGCAGGATTTCAGAGGAGATTAAGTAATGAAACCTGTGCACCGTTTTCCTGTTGGTGTTACTTTGGCACAAAGGTTGTAAGGTTTATTTTTTTCATCTGTCTATCTGTGAATAGATCAGTGGTAGTGTTTGAGCAGGTGGACTCACATGACTGTCAACAGGAAGTTACACCTCCTTCATGCATGTTAACACCTCTGTGTGTATTTTTTTTATGAGTATGTGGGACTGTGTGAGTGTTTGATAGAGAGAATGAGAAACTGCTGAATTGACTGTGCTAGTCGATCTTAAAGGTCAGCAGCTATATCAGTTTCATAATGAAAACTGATATGAGAGAACATTACAGAGTGTGGGCATGAGGAGGTGATGTGCAGTTGTTGAAGCAATGGTAGAGGAAGAGTTAAGTTAGACAAAAAGATAAAGATTTTTGTCTGACTTTCTGGGACAGCTACGTGAAAATGTATGGGATGTTATTTTCTTGTAGATGAAGAATGAAGATCTTAAAATAATTTGTGAGAAAAAAATGTTGAAAATACATACATATGCATTCTTGCAGAGAGTTAAGTGAGGAGATCGATATTGCTCAAAAGTTTGTGCAGTAAATATGAAGTTACAGCTAGTCAAAGGTGGGGAAAAGTCTCATCGACACAGTCTGGCTGCATTCAAAATCTGCCTGTCCAAAGCTCACTATTTTACACATATGTGAAAAAACCAAAGTGTAAAACCAACAATTTCTAGATTCCACAAAACTATTTTCCCATCTCCAGGGTTTACACTAAACTAAAATGCCAATAACAAACTATGAAAATAATAATTAGATGCAGCCCTTATCAGAATAACTGTTATTTCCTCCAGGTACTCTAGCTTTCTCCCACTGGCCGAAGACATGCAAGTATTGTCCGTAGGTTTGTCTGTCTGTATATACCCTTAAGAGGACAAGCAGTTAGATAAATAGCAACAACTTCTTTATAATGTGAACAATGACTTTTTTGGATAGCAACATAGATATATAAGTATTGTTAGCTTCCATTGTATTAAGAGCTATACTAGGAGCAATTGGGTTCTTGGCTTTCTCTCTCTTTCGCCCTCTCTCTTTGAGTCACCCCTCGTCTCCATTCTCTCATTTTTCTTCTTTCTCATCTCTGTCCTTTGAAAAGCAAAATGAACTAAGGCAACACGTCCCAGGAGAGAAGAGAGGGATCTATCTTTGACAGAACTCACCTTCTGTTATCCTATTGACCATAGAGAGAGAGAGAGAGAGAGAGAGAGAGTGAAAGAGATAGAGAGAGATTTAATGAAAATCATTCATTTCAAGGATAAAGAAATTGTTTGACATTTCGAGAAATAAATTACTTAGTATTTTTAATTAAATAAATTGACCAGTGTGTAAACTGGTCTGAACTTTCACTTAGCTGCAGCATAATCCTCATTAAAACTAAGCCACTCGTGTTTCCAGTTTGACAGACTGGACTAGACTGTATTAGAGCACAGTTTAGTGACGAGGTCAATTCTAGGTGATTAGAAGGCACGATGTGTCAGTGCAATAATGAATGTATCTGAGAGCACTTCAGATCAATCAATGAAGCCTTTACTTTGTGTGAGACACGGAATAACAGACGGTGTGGTAAATCTATTGTAGGCTCACAGACACTGCAGTGTTACGTGTGTGTCGCTGGGTTGCAGGCTGCAGAATAAAAGAAGAGAGACACTATAATATCCTACATTTTCCATGTCTCAGCTTCACCAGAGCGCTACTCAGTGAAGCTTTTTTATGTGTGCGAGCACAGCCACTGCAGATGTACCGTGCTCTAGCCTCCGGTCCTCTGTGTGTCTATTGATGTGTGTATGAAACTGTTCATGATTTTTTGGGTTGATGATATCCTGCTGCTCTCTGCTAGACATGGGGTAGTAAGGGTTCATGGGGCACTTTCCATGAATGCATGAGCACAAATATACAGGTCAGTGTACATATTTGGGCCAAATGGAGCGAGGGGAAGTAGGAGATATCTCATGGATAATACTAACTCTAGTGTCTGCTGCTCTCTTTCTCTCTGGATAATCATCACTAGAGTAAGGAGGGTTGGGCATCCTCTACACTGTTTTGTGTAGGAGGGTCTGTCTGTGTGAGTGTGCTGTGAACAAAGGAATCTGACTTTCCCGTAACAACACCACTGATGTCTAGGTGGAAGAAGAACGAACATCTTCATCTCTTTCTGACTGTATCGGTATCCCTTCCTTCCCCTGCTTCTCCTGTGACCTTGTCGATAACATTCCCCCTTACTCGCCTCTCATGTTTTTCTCGCTGGGAAAACGAATGACCATGTATAATGTGAACCTCACAGGGAAGCAGAGAAGGAGTTAACAGTGCAACTTAAGCCAAGTCATTAGCAACGTTCAATAGGCTTAGGAATAGAATGCCGGGGATAAACACACATATTGACACATAAAGATAGGGTTAAGCATTAGGTTACCATAAGATGACAGGCTATTCCAGCTCTGTGTAAGGTATAAGAGACAGATTACTACAGATAGAATAGTTTTGAAATCTGTGGAAGGTCAAACTTGAGAGGAAAGGCGATGGGGGGAAAGCATGTGTGAGTGAAGGTGTGAGCCAGGGGGCAGGAGTTTTTGAATCTGACAGCTAAAGTAAGTGTTGCTTTTGTTATCCGTGCTTGTGCTAGAAGACACTTTAACTATCTGCCACTTAAATTACAAAGGCAAAAATACGTACTTGCGTAGCATCTGTGTTCGAGCACATGTTGACACATTTCATATAACACCTGCAGACACATGCATTTGATGCTAAACAAATCAGAGGTTGGCGAAAACAAGGTCTTTTAGTGAACCGACAGCCAGCAGCTGTTGAAGCGGTTCTAAATGCGCATGTAGCAGAAACACAAGGTGTCAAATATCTATCTTGAAAGAAAACCTAGAGCAAAGGTTGCCATGTGTTTGTTCTTTTTTTTTTCATCTCTTTATAGTTTCCAACCTGCTGTCATCCTCTACACTTTTCCCCCATTGTCATCTGCTGACCCATTGGGGCATCCTCCCGGGGCTTTGTGATTTTTTTTTTTCCCCACTGTGTTTACTCTGCTGTCATGCCTGTGGCTTTCATACACACGTAGATGATCCATTAGAAGTCGTGTTGTAGTTGACACTGGGTATGGTTTTTAATTAGTATATTCAAGGCTGAACGGCTACATTGATAATGTGATAACTTAACAGACTTTTTAAAAATCTGAAAAAAAAAAGGATTTTAGATTGTAAACCCACTTATACATGTCGCAAATATGGCTCTTAAGTCCCTAGATGCAGCGGTACCAGAAAAAAAGATTGCTGTTACAGGTTCAGCTGGCAATCACAATTGAGTGACGTGCTTTCCTATTCAATAATTTTAGTTCTTATTTTAAAATACCCACCAGTGAATTAGGGGGATATGTTCAACCTTGTCTCATTTGTGAGGTCAGCAGCAAACCAGCTGCAAAGTGTGCAACTGGAGTTGTAGAAATCAAAGTCACCAACACTGTGTAATAAAGAGATGTTGACTTTTCACACTTACACATTGAGTTTCTTATCTTACGATGACATCTCCGCCCATCTCAAGATGATCCTGTTAATCACTGGTTTCATTGTCTGCAGGCCGACACAGTTTATAAACTGCCTCTGTACAAAACACTGACTCATTCTCAGCATGGTTGGAGCTGCAAAAAGATGCAAAACACTGCTGTCATTCACATGACTGAGAGAAGGAGGCTGAGAGAGACAGAGATGAAGGGAGAGTGGAGAAAAGGAAGATTGTTGTTTTGACTTTGTCTTTCATGTTTATGTTTACCTCAGCAGCAAGGAAGCATTTTTTATCTATTAAAATGTGTAAAAAGAAAATTAGTCCTTCAGAACAAAGCTGAAGTGGTTCGGAATTTCAATAAATCAATGAATGTTTTGACTAGCAACTTGTTTTGCATGCTGACTGACTAAACAACTGACTGGCTGACTGCACATGACCCTGATGCTATTGATGGTTTACGTTCACTTTGGCTGGAAGCATTTGCTTTGCAGTGAGGGCAAAGGTCCAGTTGAGCTCCAGCTGTCAGTACATTAGCCTCAGGGACAGTCTGCGTGTTAAATACAGTAAAATGAATGATGCGCCGCTGTAACACAAAACTGTGAGAAACGGAGTCACAAGACAGATGCTGGCATTTCCACAGCTGACAATCCACAATAATGTTCACACTGGGCTTTAAGTCAGGGGTTTACCCGAAGGATCAGTACTTTGGCCTCACAGAGCAATAGTGGAACAGCATGTGTAGGTCAGCTGTTACAGTGGGGTGAAATGCTGGAGGCTGCTATCACAGTTGGCTTTATGCTTTACAGAATATCAGGTCTGACTGATTATATTCTTTTACACGTTTGCTGTGGCCCTAGAGGTTGTTATTGGTGAAACTAATAAAGTTCTTAAAGCAGGGACTGGATTATGCCTGATCATAACCAGCACGTTTTATGATGTTCTGGAAGTCAGAAGTGTTCATGCTTGTTCTGTGAACGCGAAATTGCTGGACACAGCCCCTCTCAATCACAAAGACGGATAGATGTGAGAATTTATTTTATATTGGAAGTTTTTCTGACCCTTCTACAAATTCTACTAAGCTAAGTGTGTAGATCAAGTGTAGATGAAGAAGCCACTTGGATGAGTAGTGAAATGTTTCAACCTAACAAGAAAGAAGTGCAGTTGCCATGACTTCCAGATGTGCGGTAAAACACAGTACAATGTAAAATCCAATGCTTCAAATTAAAATCTACAATAGAGGAATCTATAGCAAGATTGCTATTAACAACCTGCAGTTTTGCCTCTAGCTGAGTTTGTAGAATTATGCCCCAGAAAACCATTGAAGTGGAGAGTGAGCAACTGCCTCATTGCCAGTGTTTGAATTACAGAAGCAATAGGGGGGGGGACTTTGTTCCTGAGGCAACAAAGTCTGTATAATGCTAAAATGAATGATGAAAGACTCTGGTATGGACAGGACTGAGCCGCAAAGCAAAGCATTTGCATGTATTGGTTGAATGGAACAACACAGGAATATGGTTGGACACCAGCTGACCTGCATCTAAGTTGTGAATGAATGATTAATTTTCATCACGGCCCCCATAATTCTGGATGCATATCAGTGATATTTTTAACTGGAATTCTCCTTTGAAGATTAAATCCTAGGTCACACACATTGTGATACACAATGTTCTCCAGAGTTAAGCTGAATCAGCGTGGGAAAGAGCTTTTGCTGCAGCAGCTGACTTTACCCAGGGAAGTCACTTCATCTGTGCTGTATGGTTTCAGCAAACTGGAGGGGCAATAGGGAGGTGCTGCAAGGGAGAGTGGATGGATGATAGAAACACTTTTTACCATTGCACCTTCTACTGCTACTGTTCCTATATTTTTCGGTTTTCAGATATACTTCTGTCCCCCTGTTCACCTTGATCCTACTTTTCTTTTTTTCTATCCTTTTCTATCCAGTACTTTTTGTTGTGCAGAAGTGTCTCTCCCTCTCTCTCACCTTGCTCTCATAAGATTAATTCATCCCACCTTGAGCTCCTCCACGCTTTGATGTGACACAGCATGGCAGGAAGAAAGCTGAGCTGTGAGGTTTTACGATGTTGCACAATCCTCCTCTTCCTTTCTCTCTGCCTCATCATCACAGTGACCCACTTCTCTGTGTGCTCCTCATCTCCCTGTATCTTATTTTCTCCTCTCATGTATTCTAATTACTGCTCTCATACACATCTCTCTTCATTTCTTCTCATTTCCCTTGTGAAGTCTTTATACAGTACCTCACGGTTATTGTTATCTGTGCATGGTCCCTAATTTCATGTAGGTCGCTTGTTAGTTCCTTGTTTGTCTTATTAAATTTCTTCTTTGTGTTTGTGTGTGTGTGTGTGTCAGTGCGTGTGTGTGTATACTCAAAATTATCTAAGTTATGTGGGGGCTCTGTCAATGTCAGCCACACTTGGTGTGTATTATTAGTGAAACCATCTCAAGCACAGACTGAATGTTCCTGTGCTTCTTGTACCACTGGAACATAATTCTGTGCGTGTGTGTGTATCTCTCTCTTACACACATGCATAAAATACACACAAAAAACACCATAAAAATGGCCAGAGAGGATATGACAGCAGACAAACCTTCATTTTCAGCATCTACAGTATATTACCAAGAGGGGGTGTGATCCTCCAGACAAAATTACTGTTAGCATCTGTTCTCCTGTTGTTTCCTTGGCTGCAGTAGGGCTGTGGTGCTAAAATAATCAGTGTTTTTATTGCATAATATAGTTTATTTGAGTCTATTGAGCTCGTTTTATCCCACTGCAGTCACATAATGACCTGGTCTCTGAATGCAAATGCTAAGAGGTACCTTTTGCATCTGTATTGAGATGCCAAGCATCATTATGTGACGCTGTGGGATGGGAATGAGTTGTCTATGCATTTGTATTTCAAACTATTAGTTACGTTAACAAATAGCCACATAAGAGCAAAATATACAGTGCAAATGTTTTTTTTTTATTCTGTTCCTTTCTGGCAAAATGACCTTGTGAATGAAGAGTGCAGCTACTGTGGAGTAAAGTAAATCTGCAAGTGTTTTTACAAGAATAAAGGAACACAGCAGGTCAGTAAAAAAAGAACTTTATCTATTTTTTTCCCCAGTAATAGTTGTCCATTAAGACTCTTCCAAGACTTTATTTCTGAGGTGAAACTCATTGCTACTGTAGTATATAAAAAGTTAACAGCTGGCTACACTGTTATTATCTAGTCAGCAGATAGTGAAGTAGATGATGTTCTTGTGTGTATACAATAACACCAAAAACATACCTGGTATCATTCTGAATAAGTGGCCTTTGTATAATCCCTCTAGCAATTATCTCTTCAGAAAGTCTTAATCACTCTTCAATACAACTGGTATTTCTAGTCCATAACCAGTATATAGGCCATGAATAGAAATAATCATAAATCACTTGGCCGAGTGAAGTTATTCCGTCACAAGGAGTTTGACTCTTTGTTAGAGGTAAATGTTTGAATGAAGTATGAATAGAGCTTTGTGGTGAGTCACAGGGTCGGGCCACTTACATTAGCTTTGATTCACCTCATCACAGACAAACCGGAGCGAGAATGCTGCCGGCTGCTCAGCTGTCGGTGAAAACACGTCTGACCGACATGCACACGCGTTTTGTGCACAGAACAAACATGCTTGGCTGTCTCGCTTTCTGTTTCTCTCTCACTCTATTTTGCTTGCTGGCTTGCATAAATTGTCTGCACAAAATGACCTTGATTAACAAACACTCGCTTTGCAGATTCTCTACAAATAAGATACACACAAATGTTTTACCCTCTTTTCATCACTCTTTGTTAGACAACAACTGTCTTTGTAAGACATACATTTCGTTATTGCATGCCCAGTTTCCGTAACAAACCAAACCATCACAAACCAAGTGATGTTTTATCTGCATGATAGCATTTTAAATACAGTATATTGTATTTATTTGTTTGTAGTGTGAGTGTGCCACTCAAAATGCAGTTTGCCAATGACAGCTGCTGTGTCTTTGCCTTGAAGGCTGCTACAATGCTGTGTGCTGTTAGTGCTAATAAGGTTGTTTCTTCTTGCTGGGTTCTTTCTGATGTTTGATGTCATATAAAAGAAGTAAAAAAAACAAACATCTGCTGTTGTCACACTTGGTGTTGGAAAACCCAGCTACATAAAATCCGATTTTGTTTTTTTATGGTTCCTTAATGAACCATGTTTTTGCATGTTGTTATGTTTTTCCGTGTTGTGTTTGTGTGGCTGTGTCCTGGTATTGTGTGCTGTCACTTTGTCACTCTCCACTGCTGGCAAGATGGAAAATTTTTTTCCCCTGGGCAGTGGGTGTGATTGAACTATTTTAGGCTCTCAGTCACCAACAGGACAACGACAACTTCAGTGTTTATCTGAAGTATATTTAATGTACTTGGTGCCTCAAAGGGGCAGCCTGTCCACAATAATTACCCCAAAGGAATTAATAACAAAGTATCAATTATTTATTATTATTTCTTTATTACTTCCTCAGAAGCTACACAAATAGCTGAGGTGAGCATTTCTCGGCAGGAGACTGATGGTGGCGTGTGTGTGTGTGTGTGTGTGTGTGTGTGTGTGTGTGGATTTACATGTCGTTGGCAGTAGCTTGCAGTCATGCTTCACACACAGACCATGCCTGCCCTAGTCGTCACCAATCACAGTGACAGAGGGTGACGCACCACTTGCTGACAAGTGGAATAGTCAGGGACACACACACACACACGGTTAAACTGACAAACACAAACACAAGGCAGACCTGCTTTTACTTCATTAATTCTAATTCACTTCTTCTTTTTTATTATAAAAAAATAAACTGTGTATGAAATCCAAACTGAACATACTCACTGTTGTTGTTGTTTTTTATCTCATACTTTGTTTTTGGCATTTATGATTGAGGCCATGATCTCAGTACAATATTCAGTAGCAGCTGTCAGGTGTGAACAAGTTGACCTTTCAAGAAGAAGCAGCCAATTTCAGAGTTTGCTGTGATGCTCTGCTAAACTATTTAAGAGGACTTTATGTGGCACATCAGGCATATCATCAATTTTTTGTCCTTAATCAATAGGTTTTGTTACTCCCTTATTTAATTAAACTAAATTTTCATTTTAGTTTTAGTTAGATTTACTTCTTACTTTAAATTTACAATTTCTTTGATGTTGGGGCATTAAAAATAGTTTATGATGCAGCTTTAGCTGAAGCTATATTAAAACCTAAAAGCAATTTTTTTTCCAAAATCTCTAGTTTTTAATTTTATAGGTATAATGACAGCTAATCAAATATTCTGGTCTGTGTTTTGACCAACTACAGTTTACAGTTACATACTGTGTTGTGGCTTTGCAGGACCATGGTCAACCAAAGAGCATAAGATACAAAATATAATATGAAAATCGCTAATGGGAGCTGGGAGCTATCTTAATAGTTTCTTTAACAGTTTAACTTTAACAGTCACCACCTCTGTTTATTCTCCATCTAGCCATCTACTCCTGAGTTTAAAATAGCTTATCTCCCCTAATGTTTTCTATTTGCATAACCTCCTGTGCACTGGAGTCCACACGCTGCAGCACGCCAATAGATGTCAGGCTTTGATATGTTCCACAACATTTCCTAGTTTCTCCATCTTTCCTTTCCCTTTCTTTAACAAGGTGAGATTTGAGAGAAAGATATTGAAGTGAATGGTTGGTTTGTGCACAGGTGGACCTCAAAATGCTGTGTCTTTCAATGTGTCTTAGGAGCTTATTAATAATGACAAAATTGCACTACAGTAATTACAGTAAGGTAAATCTGTGTTAATACTATCATGCATCGAACACACACTGCTCCATTTTTGCCTCTTTTAACCTGTCTTACATTTGCTATTGTGATGTTAAAGGCATGATTGTGAGCCAACTCCAACCCACCCACGCAAAACGGAACTGAACAAGGCTGAGAGCTAAAATCAAATCATCCTTCCATCCTCCCTGTTCCTGTGTCTGAACACCTTTGCATGCTCCAGGCTAAAGCATACAGGAGACCTCTAAGAGGCTTGAACACAAACACACAACTCAATAATAAAACTGCTCAGTTTAGCATTGTAGAATCCTGGGACCAGTCCACATCCTACAATTCAATTTTACTGCTATTGAATGTACTCGTTATTGAATATTAATGTTGCAGTACGCATCAAACAAGAAAGCGTTAATCTGTCGATAATGTGTTGTGGTTCGTAAACTGAGGATTTACTCTATCGCCAGACAAGTAAATTGATTTTGGACAATTCTGTATGAATGTCCAATCCATGCTCATCTACCACCACATCCTCTACACCCTTGCTTTGCACCTCATCTAAAGCTATATAAAGGACATGTGACTCCCTCCGCTGGCAGAGAATCTTGGCATTGGACTAACAATGAGGTGAGGGATAGTTGAGTATGAACATATTTCCAAAGGACACTGGAGAAAAAATAACCACAGCAGGGACCATTTTGCTGCAGTTATGTACTATGTTGGCACTGAACTGTTGGACACTTGGATGAAGGAGCTGCACTTCTATGTGGTTTCTTTGGCTTTAAGTCCCACAAGCTACATCATGTATTAAATGGGAAGGAAGGGTTGATCCTCCCTGTCTGCCTCTTCTGCACATGCCTTCTGGGGAAGTGAATGAACCACAGGACCTTTGAAGTGGTGCTGAGCTGAATACAACCTCTAACCACTGTGCTACTTAATGGCCCAGCCCCAACACAATGACATTTCCATATGATGTCTGTTCCTAATAGGCAAATATATGTTTAGACTGTTTGAAGATGTGGAAACAGTGTTTTGAATATGGACTTTATGCTGTGATAGGAAAAATGGAATCAATAAACTTAAAGTGTTTTACTGGGTTTACACAAGAAGAAGAAAGAAGTTAAAACGTGTTAAAACATGACAATTATATTTACAACAGAGAGACATGTTTACTTTCCATTTTAACTTCCGGTTCACCTCCTCTGCTCTTCTATGTCCTTGTCATCCTGACTTTCAGCAGATCACTAATCAAGAGTGTTTGTGTTGCAGGAGGAGGAGATGCCGGAGGTAGAGATAGACATTGATGACCTGTTGGAGGTTAACAGTGATGATGAAAGAGCCAGCAAACTGCAGGTAAACCACTGCTTTAGAAGTGCTGTATAATTACTGTGATACAGTGTCATTTAGTTAATTATTACCATTATTTACAGAATGAATTTTCACAACTTGCCATAATGTATAAAATTGAACTGTTGTTCCCTACGGCTGTGGGTTCTATTTATTTGTACAAAAAGCAATAATAATAGAATGAAAGAGACAGAAAATCAATGTTCAAACTATTATTAATTGACTGTTAGACCTTTTGTAGAGTTTGTGTTTATTTGCTGCAACATCCAGATGGTAACCAACTCATGTCTTGACATTTTAACAACTCTGTCTCTGAGACTCCAAAATGTTAATTTTGACTTAACTATTAGTAAAAATAAAAAATAAAACGTCCAGGATGAGCTTTATTGATTTGAAGGTATGCTGGAACATGCTACATGACTACGACTGAAGGCTTACTGTATCATTTTTTTTGGCTTTAGCTTCACAAATTACATGTGCTGCATTGTAGAGTAACACACATTATAACACATCATGTGCCATGTAATTAAAAAAACAATATCTCAACAAAACAATATGTCAGATACATGTTTTTTAACCTAGATGGAAATCTAAGTTGTATACTGGAGCAGACTGTGAAAAAGTCATTCGTGAAGTGCTGTAAACAGATACAAATATTGTTGCTGGCCTGTAACTGTATCCATTGTTGTTTTATGGTTTCATCTTTGGGAAGCTCATTTTCCTTCACAGCTGAAAAACAACTTTCTGTGAGACATATCGACCTCTGTACGAACACTTGAACTAGCACCAGCTGTGAGCAGAACGGAGACGGCTCGCCTGATAGGGTGGGGAAGATGGTGTACAACATAGTGTGCGTAGGAGCCCAAAATGAAGGGCCCGTTATGGACCTCCACAACACTGGACGTCAGACAGTTTAGCATTTAGAAAAAAACTCTTTAAAACAAAGCTAATTTACCAGACTGAAATCAGCATGCAAACACATGTTAACCTCAACCCGTTGGGCCTCAGATTATATGTAACATAGGCACCCAACTTCACAATATACTATATGGAACATCAACACACAAAAAGCATAATATGACCCTTTTAACAACTCTCTCTGCTCTTTCCACAGGAATCATTAATAGACTGCTACAAACCAACAGAGGTCAGTGTGTTTTCTCTCTCTTTCTGCTGTTATTCGGACCTAAATTTGATAAAGGGTTAAAAAGAGTCTACATACAGTACAGGCCAAAAGTTTGGACACACCTTCTCATTCAATGTGATTTGGGGTGAGCTGGACCGCAGAGTGAAGG
>JAUYWH010000016.1:8393570-8412340 GCA_034779795.1 Ctenopoma multispine
TGTGTGTGTGTGTGTGTGTGTGTGTGTGTGTGTGTGTGTGTGTGTGTGTGTGTGTGTGTGTGTGTGTGTGAGAGAAGTATTTGGATTTGGTGAGACCAATCACATTATCTCTACATACAGCAATCTCATCCAGCCTGGTCCCCCACATGTGTCATCTGTGTGTGTGTGTGTGTGTGCATTCAGTCAGCCTGTGACAACACTACAAGGTCATTAGTATCCAAACCATACAGAAGTGTCCAGCCAGGCTGACAGCCGCTGATTCGTGTCGCACCTACACACCGGCACTAACACACACTAACACATTATAATCCCTTGAGTAGCACAGATGTCATTTAAAAAACAATCCCATGAAGAAGACATTAGATATTAATAAACAATCAAAGGCAGAAGTGGAAAAAAGGAAAGGTAAATATGATGAAGGAAGTGATACACCGGAAAGATAACGGACGTGAGAGATAGCTATTGCATAGAAATACAAAGAGACAAATGCAAAAGGTTTTGCAGAAAGACAGCTAGAGGTGGAGAGAGGAGCAGGAGGTGGAGGCATCAGTAATTAGGACAAAAGAAGCGTCACCCCTGGTATAATTAAGGGGATTCAAATCTACCTAAATCTCAACCATAATGACACTACCACAGATTTCTAAACAAGCTGTTGTTTAAACCCAAGATGTGTCTTCCTTTCTTACTGATTTATGCCCAATCATAGTCCAGTATTTCTTCACTTTGATTTAAACTGTGAACACTGAATGAAGCTGAGTCATATCACTGCATCAAATCACAGTATTAGTCTATCTAAATGCGTTATGTGTTTGGAAATTACCTTTGCTTTGCATTCTTGTTAAGTATTCAATTACAAAATCTGTACTCACAGTAATCATGTGAGGACAAAAACAGTGGCCTTGATTCTGTTTGTGTGTGCGTGTGTGTGTTTAGGTGATGCTAGTTGTAGGTTTAAATTTAGCACATAGACATGGTTCATTAGAAAGAAAAAAGCATATTTTAGAAAATTCTAAATGATCAATTTACTTGCTTTTTCATAAAAAGGTGAAACATCTTGCCTGTAAGTGTGCATTAAACTGTATCGCTCCTTTTCTCTACAGGACTTTGTCCGTGAGTTGCTTGGACGAATAAGAGGAATGAGAAAACTCAGTGCACCAACAAAGAAAGGCCTATAATGGCTGTAACGAAAACCATGAATCAGCCATAAACTATGTCATCTCAGTTCCTCTACCCACTGAACATGGACTATCATCACACATAATACAGATTAGTAACCACTCTGCAACCTGCAAATCTGCACCATAAAATCCATCCATATAGCACTAGTCATCTTACAAACACATATAATTATAATATGATAATACTTGACTGTTTAAGGTACTCAAGCAAGACAGAGCCAACAAGGTTTAATAGAATACAACCACAATCAAATGTCAAAACCTGCAACGTGCCAGTACTACAACTGTGCTTTAACATGAATACCACCTGATTCCACATTTTAGAGCCATGCTAAAACTTTTCAAGCTCATGCTGTAATGCCAACAGCCATATAGACTAAAACACCAACAAATTCCAAGAAGAAAAGTGGTAAGAAAAATGTATGTACTGCAGTAGGTGTGAAATTAGCTGTAGCACTATGTAAACACAGTGCTTCATGATTTTGTCATTTTTTTACTGAAGTGTTCTGCTGTTACTTTTTTTTTTTCAAAATGTACTGTATGTTGACATATTGTTCATGTGAGTAAAATGTGTTCTTTTTGTTTGTTTTTAAAGTCGGCCTCCTTACCATTAGTCCATCAGTGCTTGAAAATATAAGGGAGCTCTGTAGTTTCATTGTAAGCACAAGACATTAATACATCAGTTCTGTCCTCTTGTGACGTGTAAACTCTGGAAAGAGTGGGAACATTTTGCAAATCAGACTACAATAATATTTGCTTCGCACCCACTTTTTTTTTTAACCATAGTAAGGCATGATGGGTGTTGCGGTTCTCTCTTTACGAGACTACAAAACCTGTATGATTGGCAGACTTTAACTTATGTTATGCTGTGTTGTTCATTGCTGTCCCTCATCACAAGACATATCAGTTAGTTCTTTAGGTTTAAGCACAAAGCCCAAACAGTTTAGTTGTTACTCGTGGTTCACTTAATTCTGCTAACTTGCTTATTATCGGTTGATATTGCCTTTAAGGACATTCAGGATCAGTTCATTTTTTCAGCACTGAACCTTAACTACTGACAACCTAAAGGCAAACACAGTTTAGTCTGAACCTGAAGACAACTTGAAACTTTGACACTTAAACCTGTCACGTCCTGTAAGAGAAGGTGTGCCAAAACTGGGAGTTTTACTTCCTAAATGTCATACATCATGAAGGGATTAGTGTGACACAGCAGCGATAATTTGTTAGGGTTGTGGGTCACCTTTGAATGGAAGCATAAATTCAAGATGCTTAAAACTTTTCCAGGTTGCAGAAAATTATTTATAACTGCATAATCCCAGGTTTAAGATAGGGATCTAGTTATGTATTGTTGTTAATGAATTTCTGTGCTCTAATACACTCAAAAACCTGTAAGCTCTTGTACAATCATGACTCGGTTATGGGGTTAGGTCTGGTTTAATTTCCAAGGAGTTAATCATAAACCAATCGGAAAAGAGCAGACCTAAACCTACCATGTGATATATACCCTCAGCTGCCAAAGACAAAAGCAGGGCAATGGTTAATTTTGACATAACACTTGCAAAGCACCCGTCTTGCATGCTAACAACAGAGAAAACATTAATAAAGAGTATAGATATTATGAACTTATAATCAAGCAAAAAATACCTTTTTGACTTAGCTACCATATATGACTTTGTAGAACTTTTTGTGTTGAAACAACGTGACTGTCACGTTGGAGGGAATCCAGGAGATAAAAAAAAAAAATGGTGCTGTTTTTGATGTTCTTCCCAGGTTTCGGTTGTATAAAAGACATTTTCACTGTCAATTCATGCCGGAGAAATGTGTCTGAAAGAAATGTGCGTCTTTATTGATGGAGTGCATAAAGTCTGTATTGGCATCTTCTTTGCATTTCCTTTCCTCCATTTAAAAAGGGATAGATTGGTGTCACCACACCCAGCTAGCAATGGCTGTTTGTTTTTTTTTTAAATCATTTGTTTTCAAGATCACTAAATTGGAAGGACAACTTGAAGAGGAGGCCATTACAGATAACTAAGATGCACTCATTCATGCTGAGGTACTACTACTAGGATTTTCTCTGTCAAGAAAAAGTTCAGGGGCAATAGGCTGATATTTTATAATTTATGGGATTTTATGAGGAGAGTATTTTGGAAGCATCCATATTAGAAAGCTTTATGTTTGCATGTATTTTTAAAGTAGCATGTTGAGGAGAACATTTTATTGGCCCAAAGGTTTTTATTTCACAAAAATAAAACACGTAACTTTTTATACCTTTTCCATTTATTATGACTAAAATATTCTTTTTTTTTTCAGCTGCTGTTTTGTTTTTCTGTACATCCACAATAAGCGTTCTTGTTTTTAAAATGTAATGTGGTGTGTGGTGTTTTTGCTGATATTAAAAAAAAAGTTTAAACATCCTTCCACTGTTTTTACATGTTTTTTTGTTTCTGATGACTTAGATGAAGATATTAATTCCACACTATGAGAATGGTGTTAAATCTTGTCATCAAATAAGTGTTTTTCTATTTCTATGTCTATTTCTTACACCAGTGCAAAATATCACAATCTGATGATGTCACTTGGTTGCACGGTGTTAGTTGTTGCCCTATTTGGCCTGCAAGAAACAGAGATATACGTATTTTAATGTATCGAAAGCAGATTGAAGATTATTACCATTCTTACTCTGTATGGAACTCCACAAACTACCCTCATAATATCTGTAAAGTCGCCCTTTAATAGATTCCCCAATGAGTAATTAGTTGTAATTTTACAAGTGCATCTGTGTGTGTACAATTACTATGCATGGTCCTTGGTGTGTGTGTGTGTGTGAGCTTTAATATTTCTGTGCATCTGCACAGAGGGCATATTAGCGAATCATGGTCTGCAACGTGGTCCTTCTCAGTGCCACGCAATGTGACAGTAGTTTAGTGGGACATTCCTGTCAGATTCTGTAAAGCACTCATCAGGGTATGACATTATTGCTCAGTTTTCGCATGAGTAGCCTTTCTCTGCAGCATGTTTCGCCCCATATGGACTAACCTACTGGCCTACTGTACGTTGTTGCTAGGTAGAAATTATTTGTGGATCTCGAAGATTTAAGACTTGTGGGCTGAGGAAGAGTTAATCAAATTTAGCAAATCAACCTCAATGCAAATCAAAGCTCATGTATTTTCATTTCTAAAGGCAAAGTCATGTGGAAGAATAGCCCAGTTTACAGAGGAGACAGACAGTCAGAGACTCATTTGGTGAGCGTACTTGGTGAGTTTTCATTCCCGGAGAGACAGTGATAATGAACGTCTTCTGATTCAGTGACACACATTCCCAAACAGCCTTGTGCATTTCACTGCAGGAGACAGAATTACACACACTGCTGCTGCTGTCGCGTGTGTTGAGGAAGAGAAAGCCAAATCAGTGCCAGCGTGACAGTGCACTGCAACATGGTTGTGTGCGCCTTTAAATTCCATGACCCACTTTTCACAGCTGGGGCTGGCTGGCAGAGCTCATAAACGCTGCCTTGAATAATTGGGTCTGCAAGGTGAATGTGAGGAGAATAGTTAAGAACGGGAGCGCCCCCCCTCTCCTTCCCCCCCTTCCCCGCCAGTCAACGTGCCTGGTTCAGTCAGCTGGCTGAACACCAGCAAATCTCACACCAGCAGTCTTTGAGTTGCTGCTGGTAATGTTGTTTCACAGTATTAAAACAGATGTTAATGAAGACAGAAGAAAGGAAACTGGTTGGATGTATTAAATGAAATGAGATTTACAGGAGCAAGGTAGCACCATTTCTATGAGCTCATATCAGATTAAGTCGCTGAATTTGTAAAGGATGTAGCAATACATCATATCCCCCTATGTGAAACATTTTGTGTCTTCCCCTCCCCCTCTTAATTTAGCCATTCTCTCTTGACCGTATGTTTCTCTCCACTGCCATGTTTTCCTCTTATGCTTCTTCTCTCTTGTGGATAAAGTGATCCATCACGCCAGTGCTTCAGAGAGACAAAAAGAGGGCAAGAGACTGAGCGTATAAAAGAGAGAAGATTCTGTTTATTAACAGTATAGTGGAGAGAGAGAGAGATGACAAATTGACTGACAGCAGCGTCTCCCTCTCTGGGCTATCTTCAGCTGGGAAAAAACGTCATGGATCCATGCTGCACCATCAGACAAGTGTTGGGGGACCGTTGCTGATGTAGTCTGCTCATTCATTCACATGACAGGCAATTCAACCATACAGTGTCTCTGATTAACCAGAAAGAGAGAAACACCTCCGTGATGTTGAGCTGTGTTTACCCTGCTGCATTGTGGGTAAAGAGAACATGGCATGCAGTACTCCATCACCACCATCCAGATAATAATCAGAAAATGATCTAGTTGGACAGTAACGTTCACAGACAAATAAAATGCAATATTAGAGGGCCAAAAGAAGTTAACCTAAAATGAACTATACTTCATAAATAATTTATTCTACTCCAGCCTTAAGTACAACCAAATCCCTGGGAACTACCCCTTTCCTTCACTTTATAAATACTATATAACACACATGCACGTGATCTACTTACACAGCTTGCATGGTTGTGTGTGTATGTGTGCGTGTATGTGTATGTGTATGTGTAGAAAAACCTGCAGTGCAACTCCTGGGAAATGGCTTTAATTTCACTACACTGAGCCCATTCAATTTCCCAGTACTCTGACATAAATGTTACAATTCTTGCTCTTCAAGCATAAAAAGATGTAGGTGTGTACGAGATCACGGACTTTGTTGCCAACATTATTATTTCTGCTATTACTGCTACTACAACTGGAGACTAGTAGTCTGGATTCACAGTGCAGCTGACTGAAGCAGTTTTACTACACTTAAAAGCATTAATAGTATTAGTATAGTTAATATTTGCTTCATCTGCTCAAGTGTGGTTATACACAATAGCTGTTCATTAATAACAGCATAGTTTTTAAATGGACTATTAAGAGGTCAAACATTAATACATCATTAGTGCTCATTAGTGTATATTGTAGTTAATTTTATCATTATAATAAAAAGTAGACAATACCAGTGGGGGGAGTCTACAGAGCCTATATATTCAGGATTTATAGTTCAGGTAGCTCCTACATTTGACCAGCACAGACAGTAAACACTTTTACAAACACTGTAGACAATACCACAGCCACCACCCGAGGGATTAATTGAAGGGATTTAGAATTAATAGCACTATTTACATGGGTCGCCCAGCCATATGTCCTGTGGCCTGTTTGTGTATGAACTACTTCTTTTTACTGTTCTTTGTTGGGATTGGTCATTTCTGTGTAGGTCCAGAGGAATGAGCGTCAGTGTACCGCTGTGTGTTTATGGTGTGTAAGTGTGTGCTAAAGGCAGGGTACGTCTATTTAGACAACACAGGGGGAGTCCTGGTGGGGGATCTGTCTATCTGCGGGGGGTGAGTTCAGATCATTCTCCATTACGCCATCTGTTTCTGGTGAATTATGTAGAGACAGAGATCGGTATCCTACCAAAATAAACACAAACTGCATACTTGCACACACAACAACAGACGACTGTAACAGATGAGGAAAAGGAATTAAAATACCAGTGTTTAAGTTTTGGTGTTATTTTATCCATAAATAAATTATAACTTTAAAAATATTATAAATGTATAACTTCCACATAACATTTGGCCAATAACAAACTACAAATATTCTAAATATAAACGGCTCATGAATAAGGATAAGACATAGATGGAGTATATTTAATAAAACGTGATAAGATGAAAGACATAAAAACAGTACATTTAAGTACTGTGGTGCAAGCATGGCAATAATGATTAATGGTTACGCTTTCTAAGGTTTTATTATCAAAATGGAAGCAATGAAACTATTATGTGAGCTGCGTTAGAATTCACAGCCAAGCTGTGAATATCTGTGGCTAAAATGCTAACACCATTACTCTGACATCTGTTTACTTGTATTTTCTGTTGATGAGATGAGTGTTTCGTAGGTGGTGATGTGTTACTATCTTCAACACAGCAGCGTGTCTCTGCAAGCTGGTTTGAAATTAATTTTTGCAGTCCATCCAGTGCTTACCTCATTACATTCTACATTTGTTCAGTGCCAAACAATTAGCTGTTAGGCTGCCTTCAATTGCTGTTGGAAATATTGCAATTGCACATAGATCACGCTTTATTGGTCTAGTCCAGAATGTAAATATAAAAAGGGAGGTTTATTTTTACACATCACCCACTATTCCAACATGTGGCATTCTCACTTTTACAAAACAGATTTTCATCCCTCTACATAAAAATATACGTTGTTTGCTCCTGGATGGTTGATCCTGATTGTTGTGTTTGCAAAACTTCCACCCTGATGTTCTCTGAAACATGCTTTGGGTCCTGTGCGAGCACACGCACAAACACATGCACTCACAAATTAATCCAAGAGAATGAGTGAAAGGCAAAGAGGCGGCTTGTCCTCAAAATCAAGCAGTTCCTCGATTTGCTTATTCCTCAGCTGCCCACCCCCCCACTCGCCGTTGATTACAGTGTTTTATGAAGATCCCTGGGCGTTAATCAACGGAAGATCAGCAACCCAAAGTGGACCCGTCTGACATCTATTTCCTTCAGATCGAACAAATTTAGGTCAAGCAACTTCTTCCTGTGTCATCGTTCGTTTGACTTCAGTAGGTAAGTGATGCACACATCTTCTGTGTATTTATTGATGAGCAGTCAAAATGGTGTTTCTGTGTAGGCAGAATCTCATGATCATATTCCCCTGGGAGCCAATTACAGACAGTTATGAGAGTCTTTCATCATGCACAGGAGAACATGTGCTTAAACGCAAACGACCCTGAACCTCACCCCAGGCTTAACCACTACGTACAGACTTGTACCTCTTCACTAACGTTCAAGGCTTCTGACAGAAAAACAGACACTTAACACTTCAGAGGAGCAGGGGGTGGCTTTGTCTGGAGTGGGCTTTGTCTGGAAAAATAAGCAGGGTGATGAGGGTGGCGTGGGCTAAACCATTTGAGTAACTATAAGTAAGAAATAGCTGAATTCTTGTCATCATTTCCTCACTCTTTACATCTCCCATCCTGTCAGACAGCACAGAGGAGCCCAGACGTGTGCGTATTCCTGTCTGTGTGTCAGTATGTGAGCATATACTGAAAGACCAGCATCTCCTCTGTTCACTTCCTCCTGCCAAACAGCTGGTTGCCATGGTTACAGTTTTCTATGAACCAATCACTAGCTATTTTCCTGCAGTCCAAAAGGGGAGGTGGGGTAAGCCTGCACAGTCAGGCAAATAGCAACAATATGAGGGGAGATTAGCATACATTCATCAGGGAACAGTAAATCCTTCCTCAGATATCACTGAGTTAGCTTAAATAACAGGAGGAACTGGGAAGTGAAATCTCTTTATACACTCTGCACTCTGATACGAAAAAAAGAAGACTGATTTGTGGTAACATTACAGAACAGATGTGTCAATCCAGGCATTACATATATAAATACATTTATTTTATTAGCTTCACGCTGAGTCTTTGATTTAAATATATTATTGATGTAACAATGAAGGTTAACGAAAAAGGTATTGAAACCTTGTAAGGAACCTGAATATAGTTTTTATGAGTCAAAATCTTTTAATGCAAGAAGAGGCTGCCCTCTGCTGGTCGTTTGGGACTACACTAATGTGATTGAAGTGAATGATTGGAGAAGGGTGGGTTGCAAGTTTAAAAACCTTTATTACCATATACTGTATTTCTTGTATAATCACTGTCCTGTCAAAACCTACATTTGTTGATTATCATTTTTCTCATTATGATAGAAAGATTTAGCATTCATTTTGGGATTATCTGAAAAAAGTCATATTATTTCTAACATTATATTTACAGGACAGCAACACGTCTTCAGATTCACAGGGCTGCGAGATAAGAAGAAGCTGCTTACAAACATGACAATATTTCAGATTTCTAAGGTGAAGTTTTACTTTTATCTTAAATTTATGGGAGAAGAGACATGTTAAAGCCTCTACAGTATAAGCTCACACTGGGGTTTCCTCTGAAGCATGATTTGAATGTGCTTGTCTGACACCTCCCCCTCTCTCTAATGTTGTCATTGTTGCATGTGTTGGGGCGGGATTATTTACACAGTCATCATAGGCGCTTTCGTGGAAGATGTTTTAACTTTATAATTAGAAAAAAGATAATTCTCTTTAACCTGTTTTGACTTCCAGGGAAGTGTGTTTCTGTATGTACATGTTTTTGTATGCACATGTTCTTTTTTGCATGTACATGTATTAAGTCAGAAGAGGAAAGGGAACATAAAGGACTGTTGTATGAAATTTTATTGTCTTATGTGTTATTTTTCTCTTTTTGGTATCATCAAAATCAATGATGGTCAACAACCAAAATACCTGTGACAGCTCTGAAGAATTTCTAAGCTTCAGCAGCATAGATTGGAAAAACCTGTCTGTATAGTCGAAGCTTTAGGGAAAAGTGCCAAAGAGAAAAAAATCTAATTAAATGTTGCCTGAAAGTCTGTATTTATCTAGAAGAAGGTTTTATGCTCTCAGGAGAACAAAAGTAAGCCAAATTAAATGAACCAAGATGCAATGTCGTAAGAAAAAAAAAGAATAAAAGGTGAAAACGTCCAAGAGCGGGGAAAAATACACTGTTCAAATGTTGTAATCAATCCTGCTGTGTTTTGTTTTCTTAATGTTATAGATGTATGGTTCTAGTGTAAGCTTTAGTGTTATGGTGATGTGATTAGTATTCATTAGTCATCGATTTCCATGATTCAACTTCCTGATATCCTCGCCTAGATGACTGAAAACCGTCGCTTAAACAAACGAGGGTAACATTCAGTGGCATGACACTGGCAGGTGGTGGTCACTAACCATGGCAATGATTTCCCCAGTGTTGCAGCCACAGTGCCAGCAGGTGTCAGCACAATGCTTTTCACAGGATATGAAGTTTCACTTGTGTCCTTTTCTTATCTCACACCCCTTAGCCATAAACTTTTTGAAAGCAGTGTTGACATCTATATTTACACAGCACTTAATATAAATAGATTACTAATTAATATAAATAGATTCATGTTCATGTAACCTCGTAAATGTCAAACTAAAACTAATAAAATGTGTCCAGACGTTTTCTGTATGCGAATAAAATGACATCACAACATTTGACCTGTTTATCGTGTGTGGCGCTGACACTGATGCTGACCCGCGTCCTTCCTCACCTGTCGGTCTGAGGGTTCCCGGTGTGGCTCAGGATCAGGATCAGGATCAGGATCAGTCCAGCAGGTCCAGCGGGTTCCTGCCTCTGATCCTCTCAGCTGACGTCAGGAGAAATGGCGGACGTGGATGGCAGCGACGCATCTCCTCCCGAGTCCCGGGGTGAGTTCTTACCGACGACAAACTTTACATTGACAAAGTTTTATGTGGACGAGCTGTGAACCAAATGCCGAGGTTCAGGTATGAGGTGGTGAGGTTTTATGACAGTATTTGATCGCTGACGCCGAGTTAAAGAGAAACTCTTAGTCAGAGCCGGCAGGTCACGGGATTAACAATCAACCAACTCACCCAACCGGTTGCTTTTCGTTTATTAAACACTACCTGTTCCTTAAGACACTCGCATATCTTCAGTTTTAACTTCATTGTCGCTGCTGTTAGACATCTTTGAGCTTCTTCTGCGGCGACGCGCACCTGTTGCAGACATTTTGTCGAAATGTTCCCGCGGCAGATACGTGACAGGTGAATTCATGGAAATGAGCAGAGCTGCTCTCAGGATGACACAAGTTACTCTCATAACGTGTCTTTAGGCTAGATGTGTGTTCCCTCCTTTATTTCGCTATACAGTCTGGACTGGCAGCAATTTAAACTTTTAAATTCTTTTTTTTTTTTTTTTTTTTTTTCTAGGAAAACCGTACCCGAAGTGATTAATTCATATTTTAATTAAGTTGTGGTCAAGAGAGAAAATGGCTACATGTGCGTTGTTACATGTTACCCCTTTGTGTTACACTTTTGGTAGGTTTTTTCAGTTTATGCTTTTATTGTGAAATATATGTCGTATTAAACGCGGACTGATGCATTGTAGTGACAGGTATTAAAGTAATGACCACCTATTGACAGAGGTGTCGCTAAAATCAATGATCAAACATAATCAATCAAGGACATTTTGAATGATCCCTTTAAAAAAAAAAAGAAAGCATGGAATCACAAAAGACATAAAATATATGTGGCACATATATATTGGAATATACATATGGAATATCTGTATTTAATCTGTGACCACATCTCAGTTAACCTGTCCTACAATGATGTCATTTATTGGTACCTGGTCACCCTACTTATTCACAGATTAAGAAGGGTGAGTGTAAGTAAGGAATTGTTAGTATAAATCAGTGACGCGCAAATCAAAACACTTGAATTAATCCTTTACTTCTGCATTTTCTCTACTGGAAGCGCTTGTTGTAAATGTTTGAGTTTTTAGTTAAAACTTAAAATGTGACGAGTCAAAACTGTAAAGTCAGCAGCTGAATCAGCAGATGTCGACTTATTTTGTAAAACTATCAAAAACAAACCTTTTAATGACAAACTAGTTGCAACAAGCTTAAGACTCAGCACGGTAACATTGTCATAGTAGCGCTGTGTCTCTGTCATTACTTTATTAATCACTTTTTATCTTCCCCATAATCATCATCTTCAGTTTTTCTCTGATATCTAGCATGTGAGTCTAATATATGACCCCTGCTGCAAAATCTCAGCGTCAGTTTTCAGTAACATGTGGCTTTCATGCCACTGCTTGCTATTCATGAACAGCTGCTTCCTATGCATTCTTCATTTTACGTTAACACAATCCACTGCACTAGAACACCAGTGAATTATGGCTCTGGTTTTGTAATCACCTACGGGATTATTGTGTTCTCCTAAATCCTCGATTCTGTGACAGCCATTAGTTGCCCCACAATATGCCTGCACAAAAGTGATTCTTACTAAACATATTTTCTCAATTTGTGGCAGAAGATGTTTTAATATCTTCTCTTCTATCACCTGACACCATCTAAGTGTTCAGGTAAAAGCTAGTATTGGTTTACTCAAATTAGCTGTTGTCTTTACTTTTCTACTGTGTAATATCATCCCACTGAGAAAACAAACCTAGGAAATACAGATGAACCTCAAAATACTTCATTATGCAATTCACAATATAAAAAAAGAAGTATTATTTACTTTGGTGACAGTGACCTTAAAATTGCTGCTGTATTGATAGATTCAAGCCTAACAATGTCTCTGTCTGTTTTATATTCACATTCAGTAGGTGTGAGAAGGGTGTGTAGCACACCCTATCCGGTTAAAGTCTAAGTGTAGGATTACAGCATTATTCAGTGCCGCAGGGAGAAAGATCAAATTTCTCTGTCATGAAGATACTGTATGTGTTTGTACCGCATGTGCTGCCTCAGGAGATGAGGCAGCAGCTCTTGTCCTGAATTCCTTCATATAATAAATACTGCATCTATGAGAAAGTTGTAAATTGGATTTGTTTTGCAAATATTCAGTACACTGAACTACCCATCAGCCTGTGCACCTTTATGTAAAAGGCCAACTACAAAAGGAGCTGTACCTGTAATGGATTTGAGCCAGATGTCTTTCAGTAGATGTGTCCTTAATCATTTTGTTTCCTTGCTGTTTTCAGCCACAGCGCCTTGGTGACTTTAAGATTACCTGCGTTTACGTAGGCTGTTTAATCTTCATGTGTATTTGCATTGGTAGAGTGCGTGTGGTGTGTGATAGGTGTGCACAACGCACACCAGTAATAACTGCTGTTTAGCTGATAACTTTGTTGCCCCTCTATTTCTCCCTGCTCTCTATGACACCTGCTCCGTTCAAATGCTCCTCAACTAAGGTTGTAAAACATTATCATTAATGATTTATTATAAACCTTATTATTTCTTTGATTAATTTATGAAGTGTATAATTTGTCAGGAAAGCAGTGAAAATACTTTAGTTTAATTTACACTCTACATTCTGCATGATTTTAGATGATTAATCAACTTAATCGATCATCCACTATAGTGGGCAACCGCAACAGTGCTCTTGCCTCTGCTTCCTGCTTGTTAAATATGTCACGTGACTCTAAGAGCCAATCAGACATTTTTCCCTATTTTGCTGTTGCTGCTATTTTGCAGCCAAGAGCCATCAACCAGCTGATGGCTCTTTAAAGTGGAGAATGGGGCGGGGACATATACCATGTGTCCCTTTGAACACACCCCTTCCACAGAGGCAGCTCCAGTTCTGCACTGTTTGGTTTGGTGTCTGCATAAGCATGCATCCTTAACTGTGTGTGTACATTACATTAAAGTGCGTCTGTCCTCTACTCACTCGCTCCCACTGTCCCACTGCGTCATTGGTCCATGTGCTGTTGTTGTCAGGGAAACCCTTTACTGCTACCGGCTCACCTTCCGCCGATGGATTTGCACTGAATATTTTAACAACAAAACTGCACTCTGTTACCCGTGTATGTGTGGGTCTGTGTGTGTGTGCTGGACAGCCAGAGGACTGCGTGATGTTATTCTTCTGACAAGTTTGCATTTACAGAATAGCCCTAGCCAAACAGGGTTGAGAAGGGAGGAGGAGGGGGGGCTGCAGTAATACTAGTAATAGCAGCATCTCTTGAGGAGTGAGGAAGAAGTGCAATTCTTCCAGCTCTCGATTGAGCTGGTCTCGTGGATTAAGTCTTCTTTTCTAAGCCATACAACAAGAGCTCATCCAGCGACTCTGTTGCACTCTCTTTCTCACTCTTCCTCTGTGCCTGGCACTGCCATCACAGACATGGACATGGCACAGTGATGTGCTGTGTTTGTGTTTGTCATACTCTCTCTCAGCATTGCCCTTTACTTTATTCTTTACTTACTGTATTTACCTTTCTCCCTTTTCTCTCATCTACCACATTTATTTGTTTCCTATCACTCCCTTTTTGTTCTGTCCTTCCCTTTCTCTTTTTCACTCTCTCTTCTTCCGGCTGTCTCAGACACAGAGCAGCAATGTGCAGCAAAAAATTAGCCACTAGCATTAGCTGTTAGCTAACTACGTCTTCACTAAGAGGAAGGCTTTTAAGATTGACTCCATCCTCCACTATCCTCTTGGTCTAACTTTGACCAGGTTCCACCCACCCACCAGTGCACGGTGCAATGGACCGGGGTTGGGTGAGTTAGCTACGGGCTTGAGGGTAAGCAACAGGGCAGGCAATGCCAGAGAGCAAAGGGCGAGCACGAGGAGGAGGCAGAGGCGGAGGTGGGTGCCCGTGGGGCAAGTGGAAACTGAGGAAGGGAGACAGCCGCTCAGCCATCCCAGCACTGTTCACCATCACTGAGGAAGAGGAGGGACAGAAACGGAGAGATGCTTCTAAGAGGAAGAAAAAAGGTATGGATAGAAGGCATAGAGAGATACTGAAAGGGGAGAGCACAGTTAATTTGTGCTGTTTGAGCTTATATAAAATAATATATAGTTTGTATAAGTGAGTGAATGAGTTAGAGCATTTAGTATCTAGGACAGAAAGACTACTGGGACCAAAAAAGATGTTTAACCAGTCTCTGGAGGGCATTAAAGACATGTGCATTTGTGTTTTACACTGCAAAGTATAGGTGTGTAATTGTTGATATATTTATTAGCTATTTGGTATACATGTATATTATATTAACTTGCCGTTGAAAAGTCAGCACTCATTAAGCTCAGCTGTCTGGAGACAAGTGGCTGACAGAGCTGATGAGTGTGTGATGTGTATTTTGTGGGTTGCTGTGTGTGTGTGTGTGTGTGTGTGTGGTGTGGGGGGGGTGGGGGGGGGTAAAAACTAGCTGACAAGGCAAGACTGGATTAACACAACAGCAACAAATGAGAATTAAGGTGCAGTCCATTTCACAAGTGCATGTGACTGTAATAAATCAGTGAGCAGAGCAGCCAGTGAAGAAAGTGTATATAAAATAACATTAACTGTGTTGTTGGAAGTTTATTAAAGGGACACCAAATTCTACCTATATATTTATGATGGAGTATAGTTCAAAAGCATGGCAAACAAGCCAGTACAGTTCAATAGACTCTCCTCTAAATTAGTTTGTATATAAAAACTGAACATTATTTTCCTGAAGATAGGAATTATTTTTTATAATAAACTACTAGATGATTGTATGGGAAGTGTAGTATTACGTACTCAATCTAAAAGTCATTGACCTAATTGTTTAGGAATATATGGAAGGAAGGGCTACGGTATGCAACTATTTAGATATTCTTTAGTGCAGATATGCTATTTGTTATCACAATTTAATTATTTAAATAATCAAATAATTTTTACTATTGCACGAAGATAACCCAAGTAAATACAAAATACAGTTTTTAAATGATTATTTCATCCATTATGAGAAAAAGAACTGTCCAAACCTGCCTGAAAAAGTAATTACCCCCCTAAATCTTGGCGGCAGACAAGCATTTGCAAAAAGTGGCAATGAGTCTTTCACATTACTGTGCATTTGATATTAAAAATGATCTAACAACATGGAAATCAGAGAGAAAAACTATACGATACAGTATTGAACAGTAGAAGTATTGTGAGAACTGTGTCAGTCACCAACAACCTCCACAATGCATGAGCGAAGGTACAACAATCCGCAAAAGTTCTGGACCAAAGTTTTATGGACTGATGATACCTTTATTAACATTTAACAAAATGACAGGAAGGCCAAAGTGTGGAGGAAGAAAGAATCTGTTTGTGATACAAATCATACAAGCTCCTCTGTGAAACACGGTGGAGGTAGTGTCATGGCTTGGGCTTGCATGCCATCTGGAAAAAGCTCACTAGTCTTTATTGATCATAAAACCCAACTGAACGTGCAATTTACCTGCTGAAGAGAAGACTGAAGAGAGAAATCCCCCAGAACAATCAACAATTTCAGTCGGATAGAGCATATAAAACATTTAGTCACAAGCATTTGGAAAACTGTTACAAACTCTGTTACAATACTTCTGCTAACTTAAAAATGTAGGTGATCTGATGCAAAAGGTGTGGTCTCATATATATCTTTAAATCTTAAACCCAAATGTTTTCAGTGTACAGTCAACAGTTGAATTAGTCTTGCTGCTGCAGTACTTTTAGAGGGAACTGTATTTGTACTTGTTCATTTTGTTCAGTTCAACCTTAGCGTCTGGAATAGTGTGCTCTCTGTGTGGTTTGTAGAAATATAAAAGTAGGGTTTTGGTGGATAAATTATGTTAATAGTGGTTGGATGAGCTGAACACTGTGTTTTAGGTCCTTTTTAATTCCATAATTTCTCAAATCAATTTGGATGCTAATGCTGAACATTACAACTTAAAAACATATTGAAAAAAGCAAGAGGGCAGCTTCTGGTTCATGGCCCTTTGATCAAACGAGATTCCTTCTGAGTTGTAACTGTATTCCTGCAGTGTGCAATGAATGTAGCATGTGTACCATAAACTAGCAGACCTGTTTTCTAGGCCCGGATGTTTGTCCCACAGCAAGAAAGGAGGACTCCCCTGCCCCCGTTGCCTCTCTGTTGGCTGGAGCTTAGCGTTTAGCTTAGCATCAGCACATGCTAATCTTCTCAGGCTGCACAGGAGGCAGGAGCCACACAGCATGCTTGCCTGCTACCCACTGGTCCAAACGGCACAGCATTAATCGCTAACTCTGACCATTTAATCTGAGAGCCAGTGAATGCAGATAGCTTGGGGGTGGGGAGCATACAATCACACACACACACACACACACACACACACACACACACAGACATGAGCACTAGGAGAGGGAGGGCCAGATTAAACAGTCACACTCTCTCTATGTCTCACTCTCTGTCTCTTTTACACATGGACAAAGGATGGGGGTTGAATAGTTGCCACAACCTGTCCCGCACTCAGTCGGTTCGCAACAACAGTGACATCGACCACAGCTGACTTCCGTCTCCTCTTTCTCTCTCCCTTCTTGCTTTACCTACTCTAGAAGCAGTTGACTTTTAGTGGTCCCCTTTTTGGTCATTTGGAATTTCTTAATTTTGCCCCCCTCCCTCACTGCACTTTGGATTTGAGCCTTTCTTGTGCTGTGTAGGATGTTTTCAGGAAATAGGAATGTCGATTCTGACCCTCCAATCTGACTAGTCAGAGTGGAGCCAGGGGTTCAACAGGTCATGTCCAGGGATTGACAACCTTTAAATGATGAAGCAATATCCAGGTAAAGACTTCTCATGGGGACCTACAGATTAAACAGTGTGAGAAGGAACAGGAAATAGGCAGTAAATGATGCTACTTCAGAGTTTTCCAGATCAGGGAAATTTGTAATACTTGCATTAGGCCATTGCATTGTGTTATTTATATATATATTTATAGTATATGTATTTCCCCACATTTATTTTGGTTGATACAACATCTTTGGATTTATGACTAGGAGCAAGCACTATACACACAAATTAAATTGACTTTGGTGTGTTTGCAGTGGCTATTAAACTGTCTAGTGTGCACAAGCAAATATACTTTATATTTCTATTTGAGGTTTGTTTGTTTAATGACCTCTATAACAGGTAGATGAGCCTGTAAGGTGCAGTGGGAGCACATACAACTGCACTTTTATACTACTGAGGTATCACAGCCTCCACAGGGATGGTGTTATAAATCCACCATTTTTGTCTGTTCAAAATATGATGCAGTTAAGTAGAAGGCAGATGTCAAATGCAGTAAAATTATGTTAGATTAAAAAAAGATTTTCTATTTGTGGATGTTCAATACTAACATGTCAAGTATATGCTGATATGTACTATGATAACATGAATCCTTAGGTCCCTGTTCTTCACACCTTAACAATATGTGCATGGCAGGGTGGAAGTCTGCACTGCATTTTTATTAACCACGTGTTCGAAATCAGTCCTAGTTTAATCCCATAGCCAAAGCATTTTTATACATATTTATTATCCATGTCTCCTCTTATTTATAAGGCTTTCTTTAAGTCATTCACTTGGTAGAGTAATGATATAGGCCAACTAATAATAAAAGCTCTGCTGGACTACAACCAACACAATCTGCAACTCTGAACCAAGAAGATGTCCTTTGACCTTAGACGACCTCTTCTATATGTAGAATAACTTCACATCACTGCTTCTTATTTATTTGGTAGAGTCTGTCTGGTAAACTTGGTTACACAAAGTCAAATTAGGGTACTCACATTGCAAGCGTTTTGTGCTCTAGCACCCTGTCATACATGTACAAATAATACTTCTCACCTGGCTGTTACTCGAACTGCTCTCTTTAAATATTGAATCTTACACACATTGTACCGTATTGATGCTGTAATACACATACCTATTCTCATTGCTTTTTTTCATGATGTATCGTATTACTACCTCCAGTGAAAGTCAACAAAGTTTCCCACAAGAATCATTTACACACAGTTTCAGTATGAGTGGGTGTTTAGTTTATACACAGCTCTGACAGCTAAGCCAAAGACATGTTTCATAATAGTGAACACAGAGTAGTGTCATATACTGTGTGTGTATATATATATATATATATATATATATATATATATATATATATATATATATAAATATATATATATATATATAT
>JAUYWH010000016.1:8412440-8503655 GCA_034779795.1 Ctenopoma multispine
CACACACACACACACACACACACACACACACACACACACACACACACACACACACACACACACACAGAGAGAGAGAGGATTGTGTTACGTTGCTGTGTTTTGATAAATGAAGAGTTTTTGGAGTGAAGACTCATAAAGTTTATTATCCCCTGCTGCTGAATATTAGAGGACTTTTAATTAATCAAGTAGCATCTATCAACATTTCAGTGACTTTAATTGTCCAGTTAGCGTCTTCTAGTTTTACTAAGCAGTGAGCTGCTTGACGCATGTTCTCAGTTGAAGGAGACGCAGGTGAAATGTATCATAGTAAATAACTGAAAACACAGACGGTGTATTTTCACGTTAATTTTATATTTTAAAGCAGTGTGATGCATGTTAATGGGGCTTTGGTTTATACTATTTGAATGTGGTAAGAGTGCATCAGAAAACGGACTAGCTGAAGTGCGCAATGAATTTGTTTTCATAAAGTTTTATTTCGTATTTTGCAGAGGAAAATGACGTGGAAAGGAATTTTTGTACAGTGTACCTTTAGTTTGCAGCCATCATGTTAATGATAACGTATTTCAGCAGCTTTTTGCTGTACGGGCAGTGGGGGCAGGCCTCCAGCTACGCTTACAACTGATTTTGTGGTAAGATGCGTCACATAATTCAGGGAACTATGACTGCAGAAACAGATGATGCCAGAAACAGAAACTGAGTCAAGCTTTTCCACTATTTTTTTGGTGTTCATTTTGTTGCCATGGTCACTCAGCGACAGTGGCAAGCGGGAGGAGTTTAAATTTGAGTTAGCAGTATTTTTTGTGCAGGTGTATTATATAGAGAAATATAAATATTAAAATAGTCATATTGACATTGATTTGAGTAAAAGGTCAAAATAAGTTTATTGGGGAATCCCTAGAAGTGATTTTTCTTCACATAGTAATGGCATTCGTACCTCAACTGATGATTCAGGTTTCACTGCAAGCCTTGTGGTGGCTTTTCCACCTGCAGTGATGATAAATATGGCTGAAACAGTGGCGCTTCTTCCTGCCACAATGGCATTTCTACTTTCAGCAGACTTTTACCTCTGGTGATGACATTTTCACCTGTACAGTGGCGTCTCTGTCCACAGTAGTGATCACATTTCTTCCTGCCATGGTGGCATTTTAACCTGAGAATCTCTATCTCTAAACCGAGTAGTCAAAAAAATGCTGATACATAAATGGTAAATCCATATGTCATAGTTACTACTTACCGGTCCCTTATATACTTACATGGTCTATCTGTATAGGTGGGGGGGGAGTGTGGTCCCAATCACCTGCTCTGCCACCCCCACCACCCGCTCCAGATTCTTCCTGTCCTCCACAGTACAGCAGCTGAACCACACACTGTACACCAGTAGGTCAGGAGGCTCTCGATGGTGGAGTGGTAGAAGTTAATCAGCAGGTGTCAGGGTGGTGGGCCTGACGCAGCTTCATGAGGAAGAATAGTCAATGTGTAGGTATAACTTATTAATGTAGTGGTGTTGTAAACATCATTAGTTCTGTTGTATATGGACTTGTGATGTGGAGTGTCATGCTCTACACAGGCGCCATGTGCCCTTTGCTAAGATCAAGCGTTGTTTTTCCCCATGTGAGAATGTGTCTGACTCAGACAATCTCTACACGTGTGACAGCACAACTTCGCACAATATCCGGACCTGATTCTCATGACATTACCCCGAGTTCATATGTGTAAACTGCTATAATAACAAGTGACACGCCTGAGAGTTTAGTGTTGTTCTTGAAGATGTGTGTACTTTGCATCTGTTCTGATAAAGACATGATAATAACAATAGCAGCTAAGCTAATTCAAGGCAGCTAAGCTCAGGTTGCACCACGCCCTGTGAGGTGTGTAGCTGCAGGGGGTTTCTCCATGACTCAAGCTTAGGCCGGCTGTTTTAAAGTTTCGCCAGGTGGCAGGTTGGGGCTGGTGTGTGGGCTGTAGCACAGTTTGTGTGTAACCCAGAAACATGAAATACACTAGAAGAGCTGAGAGAGAACACATCTTGTCCCATTTTCCTTTAAGTTGAGTTAGTCACCGTGACCTAGGTTCCTGTAGCAACTAGTGCCCTCTAGACAGATCTTATCTGTCAAAACTGCTGATCCTCCATCTCTACTGATTCCTGACACAATGTAGAGATAAAAATGTGTACTTACTGGCATACACAGGTTCATGACGTTAATAAACCTAATTCCACATTAAGTAATGGCCTAACTTAATACTTTTTATGTAATGAGTAACTAAAAGTGAATAAAAGTAGCCTAATATAAATGAAAAGAGCTGTGTCAGAATAAGAAACTGTGAAAGTGCTGGAAGTGTTTGTGTGATCACTGTGCTGATAGAAAGTTGCGACAGATGAGTCATTACTGCTGCTCTGTTGCCAAATGTATTAATGTTGTGAATTTGTTTGTAATTTCTGACCTCACAGTGTTACTGTGTTGGGCAGGCAAATGATCAAATCTTTAATGAGCTTGACCACAAACTTGATCCCTATTTGATTTTAAAACTGTGCATTATTAATTTTTTTTTCCCCTCCTTCTGCAGTTTTGTTTATCAGATGTTTGTCTGCACTGGAGGAGCTGCTTTTAATCTCATTGTACTTGTGTATAGTGACAATAAAAGGGATTCTATTCTATTGGCCACTTCCTAAGAAACTCTAAAGTCTTCCTTTAAAGTCCTCCTCCCTGCTCTTCTTAGGAGTCCTTAGATGCTTTGTGAATACTTAGTATATTTATTAGGATCTTGTATTACTTTTAACCCGAAATTCGTAGAAAAGAAAAAACACCAGGAGCAAATCTTTAGACTTACAAAGTAGGAATAGTGCAGTGGAGAAATATATAAAGTAAAAGTGCTGCACTGAAAATGTGACCTAAATAATTTTACACATTTAATATTAGCAGATAAACATTAAGTAACAAAAATAAAAATACTAATTTTCAGAGTACTGTAAAGAAACTTTGTTTGTATTGCTGAATCACTTTAATACTTTTTAGAAAATGCTTAGTAGTTTCATGAGTAGTTTCATAATCTCCACCCAGGAATAAAAATTAAATATTTGATCTTAACCTGTAGTAAAACATAATTTATTATATTTTGTTTTTATCCATGTAAAGTGTGAAATACTATGTGAAACTATAGATAAAATGCACACACCACTATATTCTACAGTACACCTCGTAGTGACATCAGCTGATGAGACTAAAACAATTTGTATGATAAATGATAAATGATATGATGATGTACCGGTTCTGTTTTCTTAAACAATATACATATAAATAACTCATATATGAATAAATAATAATGTGAAGAATAGGACGAAAACCAGCCTGACCTCAGCTTCACATGACACGATTAGTAGAATTAGAAATGATCACGTCGAGTGATTTAGACGTTGTCTGTATGTCGTTTAATGAACACTGGTAGAAGCAGAGCTTGTAAAGACCACATCTCGGGGGGGTCCACACACTTTCAGAATGAAAGTAAACAGTGGTCTGTCTTGCGTTCTTACAACATCCACAGGGTGGGCTGTGTCCTTCCCCTCTTATTCCATCTGTGAAGAAATGACTGTTTGAAAACCAGGAGCACATTTTTGATGTTGTGACACATTTATGGTCCACGAAGACCACGTTTAGACCGCTCAAGCACAAAAGAGGAGTTGACATGAACACTTTCACTGTTCTGTTAATCACTGTGAATATTTCAGCATTTACAGTGCATTGTTGCTGAGCGTGGGAATATTTCAGCAACAGTAGAGTTTATCATGATCGAAAATGCTTCAGATGTTTATCAGAAACTGGCTGTGGTGGAATATGACTAAGTAACGAGTATTTTCGTTTTATGCCATTTTTGCTTGTTATGGTTTTTTTTCACTCCATCCGTCCACACAACAGTTTAAGTTACTTTACAGTTCAGATTATACATTTAAGACGTATCTGTCAGTGCTGCGGATTTTGCAGTAGCTCGCTTCGCTTCGTTCATTCATATAGTATTTACATGGTGATTCAAGTAGTTTGTCATTTTTTGTGTAGTTCACTACTGTTATAACAACGTTTTGATTAGTTTGGACAGGTTTCCATCTCAGATGTGTTCCAGGAAGCCGGATCATCAGATATTTCTGTCAAAAACATTTGGCTATAGCTTTTATTTTACAATTCATAAAACAAATCTGACGATTATTTTTCACTAAATGTTCGGAGAAGAATAATACAATATAAAAAGAAAGTTCATTATACTTTCTTATTGAATTTTGGGATGTTTGTCAACACAGAACAAGCTGAGTTTAGGAAATGATTATTATTATTTATTTTATATGGAATTATGATTGTTTTGCAGTGTTTGGCTTTATGTCTTTATAGAGGGATGGTTTAGTTTCTCTTCTGTATCCGTTACTTTTGGGTGATGTGTTTCTTTGTTGGGTTAATATTGTTAAAGTATGTTTGTGTACATGTACAGTAAACTACACATGGTTGTATGTGTGGTCGACCCCAGGAAAGCAATAGCATATGCTAAGCCTGACACTAATGGGGATCCTAAAACAGGAAATATATCACATGTTGTTATTGTATTATTAATTTGCATAAATTTTATAATTACTCATAATAAATAAACTTTATTCATAAAGTCGCTTTATTTTAACTGTGAAAATATATTTATGATAGATTTTCTGTAGTTATACTTACCACAGTGTGCAGGGAACAGTACCTGTTTAAAATGTGGACATTATCACAGATTAACCTAGTTACCAGTGTTTAAAGTAGCTATAATTAGCTTCAATTTAAAAAATTACATTGAAATGCTGCTTATACATGAATATACAAAGGTCTATCATCAGCAAGCATTCGATCTGCACATTGTGTTTGCAAACGCAGACAATAATAAAACTAATCATTAGGTAACACTGCTGAAGACGTATCTTCATCACTATGTGTCCAAACTTTTGACTGGTGGTATATCAGATTCTGCTGCAGTGTGTTACATCATAAACATCATTTGATGAGTAGTTTATATCATTTTGTTAAATTTGATGAAAATGTAGTTATTCTAAATTTCTTTAAATTTTCTTTTTTTGCAGATGACATCTTTGGTGGACGACTTGATAAAATCTTAGATTAACAATGCAGAATGCTCAGTTTGAGGACTTTCTCCACCAAACGTTGTGTATTTCATCCTTGTGGCTTTAACATCACTGTTTCTAGGTTAAAGCTTTCTAGGTTTAGCTAACAGAAACAATAGACAAGAAAAGAGACTAGGGTTGTTAATAGAATCCTTACAGATCAAAAACAGTAACCACTATTTTGCATATGGTTACTTATTTTGGACTAAATGATTCTTACACACGTGTTGCTCTTACTTTGTCTCCAGGGAATCACTTTTTTAAATAAATTATCTTAACACGTCTTGCACCACTGGAGATCATTGCTACTATGCATAAATGCAAACTGAGTTTTCAGTGAAAGTACAGTAGTGTTCCAATTGCTTGAAAATGTACTTAAATACAGAAAATGTTGTTAAGATTCAAACTCGGGTTGTAAACTGGGTTGTTAAGGTCTGTTACTTAACAAATTAGATTTTTAAAAACTGTTAAAGATGCTGCAGACACCTGCTGTACATGCACACAAGCTTGTACAGAAAATGCACGCACACACACTACAGGCCTGTAAAGTTTCAGAAAGTTCAGATGAGGTTTTCTGCAGTCTTTGAACCTCTCATTCACACAAACATCAGTAATGTTACTAGCACAACTGGTTAACCTTAGGTTGGCTCAATGTGCACAACTACACACACACATTTCTCTGTAACTGGTGTTCCTCCAGTTAAACCACTCTCACCAGGGGGTCTCCTCACTCTGTGCATGTGTATGTGTTCAGTGGATGGAAGCTCGTGGAAACGTGACCAGGGAGTCTCCTGTGTGCGTCTTTAGCAGCAGCACACTGAGTTTTAAAGGAAAATTGTTGTCAATGCTGCTGTTTCTGGTACTGCTGCTGAAAGCCCACAGACCACAATCGCACACACACACACACACACACATACATACATAGATGCACAATGACAGAGACTGGGATAGAGATCTCTGAGATCTCTATCTATATATATAGACCTACAGGTCAACAGATCAGTATCAGAGACTAGACAGCACATCGTCACAGTCTTAACTATCTCAGCCTTTCACTGCAGAGACTCTTCATTGTACAATCTACAGTAGTTTGGATTTAAGTTCCAATATGTCTTCATTCTACGGTTCAGTGTATCTACTGGTTCTCCTGGGAGTTGTGTCGGTCTTTGGAAGTCCTGTCAATGTCTCTCAGAACCTGACACAAACCCACGACGTCGTTGCAGGCGTGCTGGTAAGTTTATCAACTGAAAATTGTTGTTTTTTTTCCCACTGCAGGTGAAGGGATAAATATCTAAAGTTAAGGTTTAATTAAGGAAAGTTTTTTGACCTGTCATATTGAAGAATGTGCGCACACGTTAGAAAGTGTTTAATGTATGTTTACACTCACTGCAAGGCCTCCACCACCTTCTGCTGATGGCTGGCTTAAGATCACAGACATCATCTGTGGTCATGATGCTTTTGCTTTCATTTACACGTTTTTATTACAGTTCACTTTATTTTCCCACCACTGACTGAACTGACAGACTGTGGTTTGCTCTGTTTTCTCATGGTCGTGAAATAATAATTTTGTGAATGTAACCAAAGTTTCATTCTGTTTTCTGTCACCTCTGAGAGTCGTTACCAGTCAGTTATTTTAGTTTCACCTCATCATTGGATCGTGTTGTATTTATGACATGATAACAAGAAAATAGCACTTCAGTTGTTCTATCAGGTGATTATAAGAACACTCATCACCATTATGACCTGTCTAATGGTCCTCTCTAATTGTTTAAGTCCTTTTATAATGGTTTGACAAATTATAGATTTAAACTTTTCATGTTAGTCTTTCCATTATCCAGTACTTGTAACTCTGAGCGTTTATGTTGTTCTGGTTAATGTGTGAATAGATATAATACAGTATTCACAGGTGATGTTGTTGTATGTTGTAGAAGCTCGGTGGGGTGGAGATTGGCAGACATCCTCTTTTCAGTGCTGTCATCGGGAGCATCTCCTGCCAGGTACATGAATCACACAAACATACCATATACACTATGTCTCTGTTTTCACTCTCCTTTTCTACTGAGATTAATATGGGTGCTGTCTTACAGAAAGCACTAATCTCCAGATTTTGCGATCCAAAATTGATAAACATTACTGATGCTGACGATGTAGCAGCAAGACGAAGCCTGATCAAGCTGCACTTTTAGCGCGATTTGGACACATGGCCACATCCAGCAACCTCTCAGGGTTTATGGTGTTGGTAAAATTACATAGGACCCAGATTCGAGCCTTGAGGCACCCCTGACTGGCAATGATTTCATCACTATACAGTATCACTATATTTATTTCTATACATCTTTAAGAAAACATATTATCCTCCGTTCCTCTCCGGCACAGAGAAAAGAAGTACAGCTGATGAAGACCACTCTGGACGTCTATGGGCACATATTTTCAAGCATCTTGCATCACCAGCATCATGAAAACACCCCGACTCTGCTGAACCAGCTGAACGAACCGACGAGGTCTCAGGTGGAATCAGCTCTGACAAAGCTACAGCAAGATATGGAGAATCTGAAGAAACGTTTGAGCCAAATGCAGCACCAGGAACCCCACCACGAGGATTTGCTCAAAGATTTGAACAGAATAAAGGTGATGTAGACCTGTCTTTTATTTCAGTTCTTCCAACCATGTCTTGCTCTCTTTAAGATATTCAGAGGCTTTGTTGCCATGGAACTTATGAACCACACTCAGTTGTAATTGTGTTGTGTAGTACAATGAACAAAATTTTCTGCAGAATACTTTGAAACCAACCCAGTTTACCAGTTTGCTATAGACGAAGTTGTATGTTAAAGCAATTTAATATATGTAAAATGTGTCTCAGAAGGTTTAGAACTTTGTAAATATTTCAGATACATCAAAATCAGTTTTTGCAGACACAACTACGTAGATGAAAATTAATTTAATTTAATTAATTGATTTTCTTTGATGTAAAAGTGCAAATGAAATTAACAATCCAGCTTCCATAAATTCTCATTAGAGCTCCAAATATGGATAGATTCGGCTCTTGAACTAGTCCCCAAGAAATGTGCTATTTCCTCATGTTTTTTTTATTAAAAACTACAAGTTTACAGTTGTTTTATGAAAATACATAGAATTCTTACATGTAGAAACCAGTGAGCTTGGAGCTGAAAGCCACAGACATAGCAGTTAAAACCGAGATAGTTACAGCATAAACAGACATGTAGGATAAATACAGATACTAGAGTGAAAAACTACACCCACTCAGCGACCGTTTCTTCATAATATGCAGCAGAAACAAAACCAGCATCGGTCAAGAGTTCACAAACGTGACACTGAGAATGGCAAATAAATTGATTTTCATGATTGATTGATTGACTTGATTAGTTTACCTCAGTGTCAAATTTATTGAGGATATATTTAGTCAACAAATATGTCTTCTGTTTGCAGGGAAAGCTTTAAAACACTTTTCGGCTTGTAACATGTGAATGCACATGTTTCATATGTCTGTTAAAATAATATAACGAGGTGTGAATTCTCCTGCTCAGATCATTTGAACATTAGAAAAAACAAAATCTAAGCAGTTTTAAAACATAATAAGCCAAACGTTTTAAGGGTGTATTTTCTATTAATTATCTTTTAGTCCCTAAGATTGTTTTTGCCACCTCTATGGTTATTCAGAGCCCCAGTTTGAGCCACTGGTCTAAAATATCATTGTATGCTGTAGCATTACAAACAAAAAAACAACCAAACCATGGCTCCTGCTAGCTCTGTTGTGCTGGCAAAAAACTTTAGACCCTTCCTGGTGCTTGCTGGTCCTACTTCTGTACCTCAGCTATAAACTGAGGTGCCTACAGTGCCACCTAGCTGTGACAAAATACACCCACACAACAAAAACAAAATAGAAATAAACCCAAAGAATAAAAATACAAATAAATCTGATCTAATTAAGCAAAGGTGTAGAATAAAACTAATTAAAATATTTGTTTGTTACTTTTTCCAGCTCTCTGTTACTGTGTTTTCTGATAAATTAATCCTTCCTTTCTCTCTCACCAGGTGAACGACCCCCTGAGTCAGAAGAAGGCTCTGGCTGAGTTCAAAGAGGTCTATCAGGCAGCTTCTGTCGTCGCCTCCCGTGGCTGTGGAGCCACTCGCTAGTCCTGTCTTAATGAGGTGCTGCAAATTGATTTCCATGACGACTAATCATCTCTCATTGGCAAAATGTAACTGAGTTGATTTTTTTTTCCTGCATTTTGTGTTTTAATTCATAACTGAGTTAAGCTATGTGAGATTTCCATGACGACATCTGCCATGTTCATTTATTAGTTATTTATTTGTATTTAGTTTAGTTAAGGTAATTTCTAAAGTTAGTTGTCCACTTAACTGAGTTATATTTATTTTTGTGGTAATTTAATGCATTTTATTTATAATTAATTTATCTTAATTTATTTTCCATATTTGTCTTTATAAATGTAACTTGTTTCAATAAAAGAAGCAGCACCAACTAAGAGCTTGATTTTCACTTTTTAAACACACACTACAAGTTTTGTGCATGTTATATTTTGTTAAGAGGAAATACTGCAATAACAGGCATCAGACTCAATGTTTTCGGGGTGACAATGATTTTTTACTTACTGCACAATTTCTCAAACTGGAACACTACCAGATTATGGTAATAAGGATGAGTTAAGAGTGCCTGACTCAGTCTAACTTTGCAAACTGAAATGAGACCAAAAATCACAAAATATAGTAAAATATGTAATTTTACTGGCAGACATGGGAGAGGGGGACAGTCCAAATATTACTGAGCCCTTAAAGTTAATGTCCTTTGTAGATTTGGTGGCATGTTTTGGATCATTGTCATTCATCATTTGGCGTCATAAACCTCCTTCCAATTGCTTTTCATTCATTTCTTTCTAATCATAAAAAATGTTTCTGTACAGCTTTGAATTAATCCTGCCACACGTTACCATCATGATTACTAAACCTGTTCCACACCCTACCTCCATCACTTGTCACAGATTAGCGTGTATGGTTTGGATCATGAACAGATTAGTTCCTCCTCCACACTTTGGTCTTTCTTTCACGTTGGTAGAGGTTAATCTTGGTCTCATTAGCCCATGATTGTCGCAGAACCTTTGTGGCTCATCTCTGCACTTTGTGGTGCGGCCTCTACATTACTGCTCATGAGCAGTGGATTGTGATACCGTCACAATAATTCTGCCATCAGCTGTTGTTGTTTCTGTTGGACAACATGTTCTGTGAATGTTGCTCTGTGCACCAGTGGTTTCTTTTTTTTTCCCAAGACATTCCCAATTTTTGTATTGGCTATAATCAATATTTCTGCAATGCCTCCAATCAATTTTACTTTTTTTCTCAGATTAAAAATAGACATCTCAGTGATTTTAATCTTGATTTATTAATCTTAATATAGTAATCTCAGGTAAACCTAAGGATAAAACCAAGTGTAGTCAGTAAGAGATAGAAAATCAATCTCACAGGACACACCTGGATAACAAGAAACACTTGTCAGTCCCATGTTCTAATACTTGCTCTGCAACGGTTTGGGTGAACTAACAAAAAAGATCTTTGGTGCTGTTTAATGAATCATTCTGTCAAAAAATAAAGAACATTGCTCTGCGCCTGAAGTTTGGAAACTCTGTCAACCTACTAGGAAAATGTTTTGTAGGCTGAGGAAGCTAAGATAAAACTGTGCGTGTGAATAACACGCAGCACCACATATGTCATAAAAAAGAAACCAAAACTGTGACGGTGGAGGAATCATCGTGATTTGGAGTTGAAAACCCTAACCTTTTCCTGCCGCTGTAGAATCTGCTGCGTTAGGCAAAAAAAGAAAACGAGAAAAAAGAAAAACTGCACAGTCTTAAAAGGAAAAAGAAAGACAGAGAAACCAACCAACCACGTTTCTTGGTGGAATTACTATTGTATTATTCCTGTGACATCACCGTGATCCCCAGCTCCTGTACCAATCACACGCAGGGATTTCCCCCTCCACCTGATGATGTCATACTGTACAACCCTACAGGGAGGGAAACACTCAGCACTGGTCCGTGGTTACTACTCTGGTTATGTGTCAAGTGTCAGTACCACCTAAAACCATCCACACTTACAGCATCTGACTTAATACTCCTCTGCCAAAATCACCAAAACGTAATATTTAAAGAATGTATCCTAAAAAAAAAGGACTTCTTGTCTCAGGCAGTGGGAGAAAAAACATTTAGAGTGAATCAATTTACAAATAGCAGTAAACACACTTTCATTCTGCTTAGTAGTCCCCATGTGTATGTTTTATCAATGACAATAATATTGAGCTTGAAATTTTAAAATCACAAAATAAGGACATATATGCCATTTTGTATAACTTTAAAACAATATTTAATGAAACAAAAACTGAAAACTATATATAAATATATATAAACTTTTGATACTTCTATATACTAATAATATTTATTTTATTTGTATTTGCATATTTAAATGTTTAGTGACAATATGTGTCTGTTTGTTACCACAGGATACTGAGATGATAAAGGTTTGATCTCAACAATACTAAAGTATAAAATAAATATTAGTGACCAGTAATCAGCATCGGTATCATATTATACTATATTTATATACCTGTAATGTGTTTACTTTTACTCAGCTGAATAGATTTAATTATTTATGCAGAAACACAGATTTTGCCTCAGGTGTGATGTGCAATGGGACTTCCCCTCTAACCAAATCAACCGATGGGACTTTTGTTCCTCTGAGGTGAGAAGAGATGTTGTAAGAGGAATAACGTCCAGAATTCTTCAGAGTTTAGAAAAACTGAATCATCTACCTGATGGCTCAACGTGGACAGTGTGGGGCTTGGAAATAGATCAAGTGATTCATTTTTGCCCAGAAATGACCAAATTCATGTTAAGACCACTTTCTCTAACTCTAAAATGTAGATGTCATAAAGGTTTCACAACTTTTTCTTTGTTCTCATAAATGAGATAAGACAAGATAAGATATGATAAGAAATAAAATACATTTTCAAAATATTTCACAGCTTATAGTTATTTAGGTTTCCATTACAAGTCTGTAAATTATATTATCTATTAGAAATTTCCTGCATTTATTCTGAACTGGTTCCACAGGAGAGGAGCTGGATAGCTGATAGCTGATAGCTGATAGCTGATAGCTGCCTCCCATTCTACATTTGGAAACTCTGGGAACCAGAGACCAGCACCATTAGAGCAAAGTTTTCTGCTGGGATAATATGGCACCATGAGGCCTTTAAGGTATGATGGAGCCTGATTAAGTGATAAACAATCTGAGGGTGTGAACAGTATAGCTGCATAAATACGAAGTGGCCATTATTAAGCCAAATGACTAAATAAATAATTAGTAAATGACAGTGAGAGATGCCCTGTGACCCCTGTCATGTGAGACATGCGCCTGAACCTCACCTTGATAGTGTCCGAGACCCCAGGTAAGTCTTTGAAGTTGTGGAAATTATTAATTGCAAAAACAACAGGTTAATAAAAGTTTCCACATGTTGTACAGCTTGTCACGTTAAATTCACTTAAACTATGCTAGCTAGGTGATTTTATCATACGAAGCAATCACAGCTAGCTAGCTAGCTATGTGGCTAACAACTGGGCAGCTGTATGTGAGAAGCTAACGTTAGCATTTTAGCTCTTCTTTGAAAAAATTAACTTAGTTTTTTATCGCAAGATAACGTGAGTGTTGTTTTTTTAAGTATTTTATATTTGCTGGTCATATATCGTGCTAACGAAGCTATAGCTAGCTTAAGAGAAGTTAACTTCCGTGTTAGCTCGCGACATCAAGCTAACAGTTAGCTTGGCATTAGCTTCTTTGTAGCATGAGATGTGAGCAGCGAGCTAACTTCTCAAACTTGTAAGCCTGGTTGTGATGAAATATCCACAAAGAAGCCGATGTGGCTGATTTTTGTAATGACATGACAACTTATACTGTTCACATTTACAATGCGTGTTTTTTTATGTAAGCTAATGTTACGCTTTCAGTAGAAAATGACTTCCCAAAGAAGAAAGACTGTGGGAGGCAGCAAACAGCAGCACAGCTTTGCAGAGCTATTCAAACAGGTGAAGCATTATAATGCATTGTACAGTGTAAAGAAACATTTTCTGTGTAATACACTACATGTGAAGTACGTCTATTTTTTCATAAGCATTTTTAAAGTTGGAAATATGCTGATAAAGTAAAAACTATTTCAACCAATTAAAGACAAACATTTCTGTGCTGAGATTTTAAAAACAGACAATATGTTTATAAAAGCATATATGACACTTTGTAATTGTTCTGTATTCTAGTGTATATATTACCTTAAAATCTACATATAGCTTATTACTCCAGTCTAATTCATCTGGCTGCATTTAAGTGTTAATTTAATTTAAGTTTTTTTTTGCAGTGACGGATGAAGGTGGACAGTTTGGTTACTAAAATGATTGAAGTTGTTTATGGTTAATTAGTAGTTCTTCTATGCCAAATCAGTTTTTAATGGAATACGCTGTGGATAATGTGTTTTTAATTTTGATTCTCATAATTTAATTTAAGATGAGGTGCAACCATGAGGCTCCAGAAGAGAGAGTGGGGGAGATCCTGGTGAGAATCAGGAGACACATCAGACAGGTACATGTTATACAAACAAGTACACTCGGTAATGGCCATAACACTTCAGGTCCCTGGCTGACATCTCAAAATTAAAAGCACAAATGTTTCAAAAGCTCCTTTAAATAAATAAATGAATCCTAATGTGGCATCGCTCAGACTTTCAGGTCCAAAAGAACCTCCTACTTTCTGCCCATGGGAAGGAGCAAGACTTATAGACTTTGTGGTATCTCTTGAACTACTAGATGTCAGAGTTAAACTTCTGTAGCATTTCTTTACAAATGTTAAGTAATTAAACTAATAACACTCAGTAATCAAACTAAATCTAGAAACGGCGCCTAAAGTCACAGATGTCCAGTGTCACTGTTGTTGTACTGCAATGCAAAATATAAATAACCTGTACTGATCACCTTAACAAAAGGTAAAAAAAAAAGTACTCACCCGGTAAGATGAAAATAACCTTTTAAGATCTCATTTTAACTTCAGTTGGACTGATGTTATAAAGCTGGGACTAAGGTTACAACCTCATTGATAAACAGTGGAGAGAGGTAGGACTTAAACATAACTAGAAGTCAACATAGAATAACCTATGAAGCTTCAGTCATAAAATAGGACATATAGAACATAAGGTAAAACATACTGTACAAGACAAAACCACAGGCATACTATATTCTCAGACACAGTGAATAACATACAGTATTGTTCAGGAACATGTGGACAGACCAGCAGTAGTAAGATCACAACATTGAGGCAGTGGCAGAAAACTGCCCAGAGACACAGAGAAGGCAAGTCGTGATTAATCTTTAATGCTGACAGAGCTGAGTAAATCCCATTTCTGTGCAGCTTTAGCAGTGAATTGTGGGACCCACAGATGTTTGCTTATCTAACCTATGTCTAGTCAATTTGATTTGTCACAGTAAGTCCAGTCAAGTGGTACACATCTCAAGAAAAAATAAAGTAGAAGGAACAAAATGTGGAGCCACAGCAAAAGATCAGAATACTTTTGTAAATGGGGGATTTTAAGTTATTCATTTTTAACTAACTTTCAATTGCAAAAATCATTTTGTTTGTTATTGTGTGTGGGCTTTTTATTTTTAATTTGCAATGCAGATCTGTGAATACTTTGTGGAGCAGCTAAGCATTTGTTCCTCTCACTGGACTCCCCATGTCATATTTTATTGTTTGACAGGTTCATGAAACAGCAAACCTATTTATTTTTAATAGATTATTTATTCCTTTGTCCTCTGTACACTCTTTTGCCATGGTTACCTGCTATATTTAGTTAGAAATGGTGCTTTTGTGGTGCTAACCTTATTATTGTCACTGTGTGTGTGCAACAGAACCAACAATATAATGCAAAAGAAAACTATGGAAATTGTTTTGCTAGATTATTAAAGCTATAGGTTAATGATAAAAGTTGACATTACCAAAGTTCATAATCAAAATGAAAAAGAAAGTAAATGATCATTTAAAAGAAATTGGAGCCCAGCAGAGCTTCAGTAAAACGTCAGCAGAATCAGTCTAAAACATCATTAAAGTTTAGATTGGTATTTAAAAAAAAGCTTCTGTGAATTCCTCATAACAGAGAAACATTTCACCTGTGAAACCTCTTCCTGTGTTTGTGCCTGTGTATGTGAAGAGGGGATGTCCACGTACGTTTTTAACACCTGAGCATCAAACATCAAAATCTACCTGTCTGCCTTCCTGTTTCCTGCGCTTCTGCATTTCTGAGCTCAGCCACAACACCGGCACCCAGTATTGTGGAGGTCGAATGATGTTTTACCAGCTGTTTTCCTGTAGCTTTGCAGAAATGGTGAAAAATGAGAGTGGAGAAAATAGAGGTTTGGCAGACAGCGGCACAGGTGCAAACGGTTAACTGTTGTTACCATTATGATTTGTCACTTTAGAAGAGCTAACTAACATTAGCATAAACTATATTTCATCAGCCACTTTGCAGTTAAACACATTTAATAAACGATGAACTGACTTTTATCTTTATAACAATGTTTATTGATCTTGTTGGTCACGATAATCCAGTCTCTCATTCCTGAAAGCAAGACCAGCAAAGAGTTGGTGTCACTCTGGAGCCAGTTTTTCTGGCCAAGAGCTGGGTCTTTGGTTGTCAAAATGTGAAGAACTGTATCAGCTAAAGTGCTGCTGCAGTGTTATTCAGTGGCAACTGGACTTGTTGTTTTAGTTTTTAAAGATGTTTCACCTCCCATCCAGCAGCTTCATCAGTTCTGACTGACTGGTTGGAGCAGCAGGTTTATAAACCTTGTGGAGTCATCAAGTCATTAGCACTTGATGGTCACCTGTGGGATGTTGTTCACCCGGGTTTTCATGTTTTCGTGTTCTGCTGGAAACACAGCCATGTGTACAGTTGTAAGAAAATGTAATGGAACTGTCTGCAATTGCCTTTTTTCTGTAGTGCAATGTGATCTAATCTATACCACAGTCACACCCATTAAACGTACGTGGTGGAAAGCAAGAAAAACAGCTTAAGGTTATACAATCAGTTAATAAAACACTTAAACACATTGTGACTTTGTATGTCTGTGTTCAGCAAAGATCATGAATTGTTTGTGTTTTATCACTTTAGAAATATTGAGATCTGTGACTTTAAGGTCAGATCACATTTCACGACCAATTCATGGAGAAACTCAGGGATAAACGTTGCCACTACTTGTTCTTGTGACTATATAACAGGTGAACAATGCTCCAAGATGATGTACTGACAAAGACCACGGGTGTCATCTGAATCTTTTCTCTTCATTTTACATTTTATAATATCTTGTGTCTCTAAAGCCTCAAATCTTCTCATTGTTTTCAGGTTTACATAAGAATATAATAGGTTTGTAGTGCCGTGTGAGGCACACATTTGTAAACCTACACTGCTTTCATTTTCTCATACAACTGTGCAGTTTGATTTAAATGTTGTGACATGCCAAAGTGGAGCTAGGAGGGACTCTTATTTTGAAAAATCTTAACATATGCTGTAATATACTGTTGCGGAAAAGTTTGTTGGTTATGCAAAGTTGCACCAGGGCAAAGAAATCTTAATTTACTGTATCGATAAAGACGAGTATTAACTGGAGGTTTGCTTAGTAACGATCAGCAACATAAACTGCAAAGTTTTGGCAGACTTACTTTTGCTGGGTGAGTTTGTTGAAATATGTAGTTCTTCTGTGTGGAATTTAGTTTTTTAAATTGCTTTAGTCAAATCGAAGCTGCCATGTCTACGTATAGTTCCAATCTGAAAAAAATGTATATTTAAAAATATCAAAAGGCCATAAAACATCCCAGAATGCTCTTTGTTTAACTACAACAGATATGTGTCATTCCCGCTACGCTCCTGAGCGTCACAATTACAATAAAACCTTTTCTCTGAAGCACAGATCCTCCCTCGGTTTCAATTTCTTCAGTTTGCAGCTTTCACCATTTTTCCCACCTCCTGTTTGCTGAACTGAGATGTTTAGTGCCCAGGAATTCATCTCCGTTTCCACACAATGACCTGTGTGTGTGCGCATTGTTGTCAGTTCATTCTGGGGTTCAGGTAAGATTTGGTTTTAGATTAGGATTGTTGGTGTTTTTAGTTGTGATTAATGTTAGTTTAACGGGCCAGGGAATGCATTCTCTAAGCATCTTCAGAGCAGCAGATACACCCACGCATCTGTGTGTATATATAAATATATAAATAGATATGTGAGCTGACAAGAAGAACCCTGTACTTTTTTTCAATTTCCTTTAAAACGTAACGCGGGACAATTCACTCAACTCACTGTGCAATACTTACCATAAACACCTCACACCCATCTCTTGCATCAGGACCTTATTTCCTGCCCTTGTCTTTCATCTGTCACACCCTTTAATACCCCCTAAAATATTAGTTTCCTATAATTGAATGTGTAATGTGCAGTAACAGCAGTGTAATATTCCCCATGTTACAGTATTTTTTCATATCTTCATTTTTTTTAAAATTATTTTTATCTTATTGTTGGAAGCCATTACTACAATCTGTTCTTTATTTGGCAGTTTCAGTGACATTCCACTATCTCTCCCCCTACAAACTACTTTTCCGCGTGAGAAATACAATGTGTGATAGGAGTGTGTGACAAAAGAGTGAAAAGAGTGACTGTCAGGCTCAGTGCTTGACACTTGAGGGCCCTGTAACTAACCCTTGCAGTTTATCCTTTATCTTTAGCTAGCTAATACACCTGTTTATTCTTTACATTTAGGTAATTATTAACTGTGCCTTAATTTAGTAGAGGAACAGTTAGCTAACTTTGGCTAACTGGTAACTGTTTTCTTTTAGCTATTATACCTGTATATCTATTACATTTTGCTGACTATTACCTATTTATCCATTATATATATATATATATATATATATATATATATATATATATATTATATTACTGTTACCTTTTTTCCATTACTACTTTTAACATCTGTATTTTTGTTTTCACACAATCTCAATGGCAACAAGTAATGTGTCGTGTCAATGTGTTGTGTTAAGATTTATTTATTTTTGTTCAGTTTGTTTTTCTCCTGAACACAAATGTGGATATTATTTTGTTTCATTTCAAACAGCTCGCCTAAAACATGCTTAGCTGGCAGGCGTCTTGAAAATCCACAGCACTGCCAACAGCTGGTTGTGTTTCTGTTTCAAACCTTTCAGTGAATACCACATTAAACTCTGTAGAGTCATGTCAGCTTTTAGCTGGCTAACCATACTAACCAGCACTATCTTTATTATGGACACATCTGATAAGCGCACTTTCTGGGTATAGCTGTGCACAATTCTGAGCTATGCTTTGCTCCACTTTTACCTCATCAAGATATTGCTGCTTCTGTTTTATAACTTATCTGACATATATAAATGTGAGGTGGTCAACTGAATGCACAGGGCTAATAGGACACCAAAAACTTTCACAATAATCATGCACATGCACACAAAGCAACACATTTCATTATGCAGAATGGCTCCTGTCAGTGTTATACTGGTAGGCTTTTATCCCTCAATCTGTTGACTTCCGCTTATCTGGACTTGGGCCGTGTTGGCAGCAAGTTCAGCAATATACTCATCACTCTCCCTAGCCACGTTATCCAGCTATTCCTGGTGTTTCATGTTTCACTAGAGATGTTTCACTCCAGTGTGTTCTGGGTCTGTCTTGTGTCGCATACCAGTTACATGTGCCCAGTATACCTCCAGTGGAAGGTGTCTGTTTGCTAAAAAAAACAAACAGTATTTGGCTTTTTCATGAAATTATTAAATATTCCTTTTTAATAAATCTTCATGCATTCCTTTGCCCCTTCCATTTTTTAATGATAGATTTGTGCGGATGCATCTTCCGAAGAAACCATTGGCCCCCAGAAACTAAGATCCTCCATTTCCGATACGAATTGCTATCGGAAATCTTTAGAATCCACCATAGGTGCAAGAGATTGCTCAGCATTTGTAATGGTTTCCATTACAGTTCTGTTGGATCAAGTGATTTCCGACGCAGGCTGCAGCCTAAGTTTTTCAGGTAGCGCACTTTCCATTGGCATCTGCTGAACCTCAATACTCTGCTGAATTGCATACAAGTACAGGCCTCTGCCAGAATTCCAGTATGACCAGTAAAGCTATTAATTTCAATAAAAATTTTAGGTGATGTGAATTTAAGCATGTGATGATAAATTGTGTTTAACATGCAGAGTGGGAGCCCCCTCACCCACTTCTATGAACTTTGGTGATTTAAAGGAAACACACAACCACAATTTTCACACCTAGATCATTGCATTACTCGCTCTCTCTCCGCTGTATGCGTCTGTCTCTTTCTGCACCTTTACCCCGCTCTCTCTCAGAGTTATAAATAAAAGCTTTCATGACAAGTCAAACAGTTTGAGCCAAGTTCAGGCAAGAGACACACGACTGTCAGACACTCAGTCAAACCATCTGATCATTTGTCAGACCTGTTTTTGGCCCTTCTTCGGTTTCAGCACCGTACCCAACAGGGATTGAAAACCGGCACTCGCATTGGAACCGGACAAACTTGGGAATTGAACTGAGGACTCAAGCGGACAGGGGGTGTAACATTATCAAGTGGTGATATGAAGGTTGCAACGGCAAGGGCAGTGGTTTGTCTGTCCCTCTGGCTGTCTGTGTGCCAGGTCAGTGGGTTCCACATCCCTGCAAAGATGAACAGAACCATCCAGAACCTACTGCAGCACTATGTGAGTACTGTGAATACTACTTCTGGTAGCACTGCTAATGCTTAGTAGTAGTATAGTATCAGTCTTTGTTGCAGTACAAATACTGGTACTTGCCTGCTGTTTCCTCGTCCTGTTTCTTTCTCACTCTGATGATCTAACCACAGACACATGCGCAGAAACGTTTTTTATTATTTAGCACCACTATCGTATGTTTAAAGGCCAATTCTAGTGTTTTTATATATATTAATCAATTAACGGCTAAAACACATCTAACTATTTTTAGTACACTTCATCCATGTTATATAGTTATATAGGAACCTCTGTCTAGGTAAAGAATTCACCAGAAGGCAGACTGTCTTTGAATGCATCTTGAATGCTCTTGTTCAGTTACTGTAAACACAAGATCTAGAACAGTGCCTAAAATCTATATGGCACTGTCCTTGAATGCACCACCAAGTGCAAAACAATCCTAGTGAATGCATTCATGTGATGCTTATCTGTTCTAGATAATGCATGTTGATTATTAACATATATACAATCTCATGTCTTGGAAAGTTTGAAGAATGTGTATTTATTGGCTAATACATTTAAAAGAAGAAGAAAACTTGATGTGACCCGAAAAACATTTGTTTCTTTCTCTTTTGCAGAAAATCTCACCGAAAGATCGATTCAATGGGAAGCCTGTATTTTCCAGAGAACCACTGACTGGCAACATGGAGGTAAATAAAAGTCAAATTGATAATTTATTGGGTTTAGCAAACAAAGTTTGCTCAAATTCAGCGCGTCAGGCACACCATTGTGTCACGTTGCACACAAATCCAAGTTTGAACTTTAAACTTTAAAGAAATGGGTCTGTGTGTTAATTTCGAGCTGTCATTTGGAAGCAGTTTGCCTACTCAGTGTAAAGTGTGGAATCAACAGCAATCGGCCAGTCTTAACTTTTTGCAAAGATGAAACTACCAACACGTCAAAAGCTGACAAATTATCATGTGGTATCTTATCTATTCAATCTGTGCACAATGTAAAAATTCAAATGTGCGGTTTCAGGTGAAGTTTCAGAGTGGAAGTAATTTTTGAGAAGTAGCACTTTGATACATCTGCCCAGTACTTCAATACAGATTCTCTGGCTGTTGAGCAATGTGCTAGATACAGCATTTACAATATACACAGGCTTTTGTTAAACAATGTACAGTGAGTTGGTGTTACTAAGTGTATTTTTGGACTTTGAACAGAGCCAGTCTAGCTATGTCCCACTGTTTCCAGTCAGTGTTGGTGGTGCACAGTCCAAGAGACACAGTTTATCACAGATTATGTATAAAAGTGTGTTATGGTTAAATGTCTATTGAGAAACTATAGATAGCAGAGCATTTCATAATAGGGGAGTTTCGGGTTCATTAGATACACTTGGCTCTTTAGAAGATGCATTTCATGCTCTCTTGTTGAGCTCCACCATCTTTATCTGATGTCTAGTCACTGAATCAGCAGCTACCTGGTGTTTTCCTCAGCTTTCTGCCTGTCACTTAACAGTTTCTGTATTACACTGGAGTTTACATTGAGGTTTTTGTGGGTTTTGTCCTGCTGGCTCTGCATTATGCAGCGTTTGTGCAACTATTCTCAGAGTCTAAATGAAACTTTCACTTTTTAGCAACTGTGATGCAAAGGCACTTCATGGTCTGAGAACCAAACTCTAACTCAACGAACTTAAACATCAACCTAAGAATCTTTGTTTTCGTCCTGCAGTATTTGACTTGATTGTTTGCTGTGTTTTGTGGTTAAGATCATAATTAGCCAATGATTTAAAAAAATAATGACTGTTGCCAGTGTTTTCCTTTATGTGAAAGAGATAGCTAAACTCCAACCAATGAGAAACTATGAGTTATCCAATTGATTGGGCCGATGTTCTGGCATCAAAGGATCAAGAACTGTCCTGACTAAACTGTCGATTTGGGCTTTTTCATCACTTGACGGGACTTGGATTAGCTTTTGGCACTGGTATCTGAAATGTGATGCTTGTTAGCCCAAATTCTGAATTTTTTGCTTTTGAATTCATGAATGACATGTTCTCTATTTTCTGGTTTTCTTTGGTTTGATTTTAGGACTGAGAATTATGAATTTTATGGTGGTGGTGGTGGTGGTGGTGGTAGTAGTAGTAGTAGTAGTAGTAGTAGTAGTAGTAGTAAAAGGTTCAGAAAAGACAAAATGTCATAAGTTAAGTCATAGTTATCTGTGGTGGTACTCAGAAAAAAGCATTTATGTAGGAAATTTTATTTTGCACACACTTAAAAGCCAATGCACACATACTCCTTCATATTTTCCCATTTTGTTTTTCCTTCACCCCAACAATATGGGTGCTATATTAAAAATCATTTTTGAATTTTTTCCACTCCAGATACCTCTGACTCATCTGAGGTAAAACATCACTTTATGCAGCAAACCACAGTCTATCATGTAGACTGAAACTCAAATTGTTGCTGCCCAGTGAAAGAATTTGAGATTCATGTTTCAAAGTCTCTGAATGGCCTTCCTCTCTAAGGCCTACTCTACACTTAAATTAGCTCTTGCGTAGGAAACCACAGAGTTTTTCCACTGTGTGTATGGTTTTCAGCACCTCATAACTTTATCGAAAAAGAGAAGAGCAGTTCTCAGTTTTTGTCTTAATTTGCTACCATCTTTTTCTCTTCAGAACTGAGCTTGCAGAGACTTTAATTTCTGCTAAGCAAAAGTCACTTCAGCAAAAAACAAAATAAAATTGATGACCTTTGTGTTACTCTTTGTCTCAGGTAAAAAGAGTGTTTATGGGTGGCGTTTTGGAAACTTATGAGAAGCTGCTTAGCCAGATGTTGAAGCAGCTGCCCACCCCAAGTCCCCAGACGGCCGGGAGTGACCGTCCCGCCTCTGTCACTTCAGCCCCCGGAGCTGCCAGCGTGGCCGGATTGGACGCAGGTCAAGATGTCAGAACGGGGCTGAGCAACATCCTGGAAATGGTCCAGTATCTGAGGAAACACAATTACCAGGACCTGGAGAAGCTTATGCAGGGACTGCATTCCCTGAAGCACATCCAGGTAAAGAAATGTAGATTCACACTTAACAATCTGACTGTAATTGGTTTAAGAAAGGCTCAGATGAGGTTTATAAATGACTTTTACAAATGTGCAGTCTTCTGAAACGAAGCAGAGAGCAAGGTTTACGTAGGACTTGCATTGTTTGAGTAAAGCTTTATGGTACGTTATCTGGGTCTTGAGGTTCTAGTAGGCGCTATAGAGGGACCTTATTCAGGGTTTTAGATATGACTAGAACATCGTTTAAGGAATGTTTGGATTGGTTTACAGAGGGCTTGTGTAAGGTTGAAAGGCTTATGTAGGTCTTACAGAGGGCTTAAAGCATGGTTCTTGTAAGACAGATGTAGGGCTTAAGTAAGGCTTAGGTAGGTCTTAGAACAGGATTTACGAAGGGTTAATATAGAGCTTGAATTAAGGCACCTGGAAGGTTTCAGTAGGATATAATGTAAGGTTTGTGTGGAGCCTGTAATTACCATATGTAGGACGTAAAGAAAGTCGTTTAGGCCTTTCAAAGGACTTCATGTAATATAAGGTGTATTGTAGCGATGTGCAAGGTTTACAGAAGCCTTATGATGGGGTTAAGTAAGCCTCATCTTGGATTTACTGAGTATTTACAGGGGGCTTAAAGTAGCACTTGCAAAGTTTAGGTAAAGCCTACAGAGGACTAGTTAAAGAATTGATATGAGGTTATGTAGGCGTTAAAGGTGGACAATTAAATCCTCCACAAGACGATTCAAAGCTGCCTTAAACCTTAGTGATTTGCAAATTGCATGATAGCTTAGAGAAATCTTAAAAGGTTCTAAGGACTATGGAAGGTTTACTTATGATGGGCAATTGATTATGCTGTTACATATTGTACTGTTACACATTTCTTAATGTGGACATGACATGACTGTAAAATTTTTCTCCTTTCCTCTCTGCTTTCTCAAGATGGATAATGCTGTTGTGCAGAGCAAAGCATTGTGGGAACTGCCGTGGCTGTATGAAGAAGCAAGCCAGTTGTCAGAGATCCAGATGCGGCGAAGACGGAGACGGCGGCAAGCACGAAAGCTCAAAACCCATCAGAGAGCCTAAAACATGAGGAAGCAACAACAGCAACAAACTAAAAGGCAAAAACAACAGTACAGCACAGGTGCAGGATTCCAGTGACAAATTTAAAATAGTCAAAATAACACGAGAAACATCACAAACATCGAACTAAACCAGTGTGGTTTTTTTATTTATTTATTATATTGTAAAATTACAGTGAATCTGTAGCTTTATTGTAAGAAAATGTTTGTCAAATATATATATATTTATATTTTTTAATTTAGAGAGCTGATAACTTACTGTATTCAGTATTGTGCACGTGCGTTAAAGTCACTTTTTCAACCAGTCTTGCCTGGAAATACTTGATCTATTTTTTTTTTACTTGCAGATGATTTAATGGTCAGGAATCCAGCTATATAGAAAATGTGTTTAATATTAAGCAGATCAGGGTTGATATTAAGCTAATCATATGTATTTTTATGGTAAATCACATATACCTATGTACATATGTTTTTTTATAGCTTAAAGTCTTTAATACATTCTCATTAAACAGCAGTGAAGAGGCTGGAGACCTGGCCAGTTGTAGAGGGGTATGTGACATGTATGTTTTCACATGAAAACTACGATGTTCACAGTAATTCACATGTGAAATTTCAAAAATATCCACATTCTCCTACCACATTGTCTTTACAATTCATCAGATTCAAATGTGTCACATGAAATGTTACATAAGGAATTTATGTAGGACACTTCATGTGTGAGAGAAGTGAACTACAAGTGCCTTGTGAGAATTTTACTCAGAAAATTGTATGAGACATATGATGTTTTTACATTTCCCATGTGAAATATCTGAAAATCACATTTGCATGTTTAGATAAATTTATAACGAGAAATCAGATCTGATCAGGCCTGTGTTTTGCAGGGCTAGTAGCTAATAGCAGGCTAGCTAACTTGTGCTGCCTGACAAAGTCATCAAAAGTCCTCTCACAAACTAACAGCAAACAAAGAGAGGAACTGCTTTAACTGACTGCCACCCGACAGGCGCCATTATCGACCATTCTATAAACAAGCTGGATTGTTATGACAGAAACCTTTTGCTAACATCGCCACCACTGTGTTGCTTAAGAGAAATGATGTTTACAGTACAGAGTACACGAGAGATCACATTCAGCTCCAGAAGTGCTTCACTGCACTAGAGCTACTCTGAGTAGAAGAGACAATGATCTGTATTAAAGGTATATTTTTTAGGGATTTTTGCATTTTACTGACATGATCAAATTTTTTTATTTATTTTTCTATTTATTGTGATCACTTTGTGTTATTTATTATATATTTATTGATTGGCGTAAAACTAAATAAAACAATGAAATACATTCCTGCTTTTTGCTGTGTTGTGATTCTTCTATTGGTTTTCAGAAAATATCGCCCTGGCTCTGGAGCATTTATTCTTGGAACTTTTGTCTTCATAGCCAAAGTAGTAGCAAACATGAAAAGTAGCTTAAGAATGGAAGAAAAAAAGAAATTTTAACATTTGCAATATTAAAAATGGGTCAGGCTCAATCTGCTGATTAAAGATTATGATATATGGTCAAAAATATTCTACGTAGTCTTTGGTCACTGACTTCAATCCAGAGGACAATAGCGATGACACTGCTAGATGCATGTGAATGTCGTCTGCACGCTACGGTAACTATTTTAATGTGTTTTATAAGTAATTTATTTGTTTGCCGTGGAGTATTCCACACGTCATTTTGTGTACTTTGGTTAGTTCTGCAGTGCGACGCAGTTTTTTAACTTTTTTTATAATCAGAATTTTTTTTCAGTCCAATATAATTTGCAAAGGGTTGAAGAGATGCAGGATTATTTCATTCTTAATTCATTTGTGGGGAGCTAAGAGGAACCAAAAACAAAAATGACATCAAAAAATGGAAGCATGTGGGACATTGGACTAACATCACAGATCAACTTTCATAGAAATTAATTGTCCCTTGTCTTGTGATCGTTCTGCTTAACACATCTAGTCTTTGCATCAATGACACTTGCAAATAAAGGTCAGTACATGGTTTCCTCTTGTGTGTGCAGACAATACATTTCTGTTCATACTATAATTAGATGTGCGTACAAAGAGAGGTTCCACGTGTGCACAGACAGTCTGCACAGGCTACTGCCGTTTTGTGTTCTGCATGGACACTCACAGACTTAGGCTGATGGTGAAATTATATCTTGCAGACTATAGCGGACTCGAGGTCAATTATGTGAACAACTTTAGGACTATGATAGTCTAGTTTTTCATTCTGTTTATTGTATTAAACATTTGCTGAAGTATGACGTGACACATCAGTAACATATATCAGTGAATATATGGGTGATCAAATGAAAAAGCAATAGCTTGGAAGAATTATTTATATCTCTTTTAATAGAGTAATTAAAGGTTTGAACATGTAGATAAGACATGATTAATCTCCACGTTGACCTACACTTTGTGTATCAAGGTGTTGACTGTTGACAGAAACAACGGACAGACTCCACGCAGACTCGGTTGGTATGAAGGATGTGTGAAAGACAAGTGTGATCTTGCATTTAACTGATATTAATACTTTAACTTGGAGAATAAAATACAGCGACAAGCTGCTGCTATTAATTGTACTGTTTAATCTTAAAACTGCCTTCTGCACACAGATGGGGGGTTGGAGTATTTCTTCCATTTAGACCCCCGCCCACCCTCCAACCCACAGCTGTGATGCCACTTCCTGTGACATCACTTCTAGTAAATAGCAGTTAGCCTTCTTTTACTGTAACTGCAGTCCTTACCCACAATGCACCCTGAATGCTCTGTATGTTTTGTGTGTATTTTGTGTGAGGCTGTGACTTCTAAGAACCCAAAGCTGTGCTTCCCCACAGCAGTTGGAGATACAGCGCTGTTTGTTTGTGGCCAATAGACAGTTCACAACCATTCTATACATTGCAGGAGTCAGACGGAGGAAAACAACCAGTTATTTTTCAATTTAAAAAAAAAAGATGATTACTATCAGTTTGACAATAGCATAAACAATGTGAAGACATTACCAGTTAGACTTATAAATCAGAATCAGAAAAGATTTAACTGTCAATGCATTGCATTTGTTGTTGTGATGTGCTGCAACACACATGATATGATATACAAATGACCAATACTGATATACTACAAAGTAGTCATAAATATAAACTGTATACAATATGCAGTCAGATTTATGTGTATGTGGAATTTGCCTAAAGTCAAGAGCAGACTTACAAATATAGAATATCAATGTGCAATATGCAAAATACAATGATACAAAAGTTGATATGATGCATCAGATAGTTGACAATGTGAATCTGTCTCTAGGTCCTGTTGATGATTCCAGCAGCAGTCCAATTACCAGACGGGCTTACCTGGAGAAGGCCTGGGGGACCACTAACCTGTTGGTGTTGTATGATGTGAGTGTTAATATTTTTTGTTTTAAATTCACAGAGCTTAGTATTGGAATGACTACAAGGAGATAAAATTGGTCCCATCATAAGTGTCCAAATACTCAGAATAGTATTAAAAAACAAACTCCCCCTCCAATAATAATAACAATAACTTTATTTGTGTAGCATTTTTTGAAACAAAGTTGTAAGGTGCTGCACAATAAAAAGCGTAAAACATATAGTTAAAAAATGACTATAGAAGAGCAGTTCATAAACAAATGATTAATAAAAAATATATATATACACACACATACATATACATACATATAAACATATAAACATAGACACATGCAGAACTGGGATGTATCCACACAAATACAATTTCAAAAAAGTAAACATTTGCACACACACGTATCATTTATAGTAACCTAATCTAGGGTGGGTTACATGCTCTCTTAAAGAGAATTGTTTTAAGATTAGATTTAAAAGCAGACACAGATGTTTATGACCTGAGATCCCCTGGTACTCCCATGGCTGTGAGCCTGAACAGCAAAAGCACAATCACCTTTTGTGGTGAAATGGGACCTAGAATTTGTTAGTAAATATCTGTCAGAGGAACGTAAAGAGCGCATTGGGCGATAGGGCACCAGCAGATCTCTGATATTATTTGGAGCAAGACCATGTAAGGCTTTAAAAACATGAGTAAGATTTAAAAATCAATTCTTAAATTTAACTGGTAACCAATGAAGATAAGCAAGGATGGGGGATTATGTGTTCCCTTCTATTTGAATTAGTCAGTAATCTTGCAGCTGCATTTTGAATTACCTGGAGAAATGTGATATACTTTTCGGAGTAGATTGAATTGCAGTAATCTAGGTGAGAGAAAATAAGGTCATGGACAGTTTTTACAAGGTCAGAGTGGGAGAGAAAGACTTTAATTTTAACTTTAAGTTTCTGAGGTAAAAAAAAACATGATTGAATTGTCTTTGAGATTTGTAGGTCAAAGCAGACTTTGGAGTTGATGATAACACCCAGGTTTCGTGCTCAATCTCTTACAGTATTGTTTAAGATCCCAAGATTCCTCTGAACATGTGCAGTCGAGTTAGGTGGGCCAAATACAATGGCAAAATTCATTTTTGAGACACCCAGCATGTTATGTCAGCTGGGCAGGCCTTAATTCCTACGAAATCATTATCTTTCAGCAGGACATACAATTGTGTGTCTTCAAACTGATTTTATGTTTGCGAAAATTGTGGCATTGTCATAGAAGAAATCTCAGGAAGAGCAGAGGAGGAGCGTCCCCCCTTTGAGGTTACATAGAAATGCAGTAGATATTGTGTGCACAGTGTACAAGATTTGACTGAAGTCACTTGACTACTGTCTTCATAATGATGATTTTACCCTTTCATGTGTGTGTATATATATATATATATATATATATATATATACATATACATATATATATGTATATATATATATATATATATATATATATATATACATATACATATACATATATATACATACACAACACCCCAAACTACAACCATTAGAAACAAGCTGGAAATTGGCAAAGTTCCCTTACTCACTTCAATGCTAGATGCATCCAATCTACTATTCTAATACTGTGTGTGTGTTTACACAGGATGTCATGTGTCATTATTAGTCACTGTATACAAGTTTTGTCTTCATCTTGATTGTTTCTGTGCTAAACTTTTTAAAGAAGAGCGATTGTTTTTTGTGTAGCTGAATGTTCCCAGGATTTTTCTATGAAGTGCTGCAGTTTAAACTGTTGAATTAAAGAATGAGGCTTTGCCCATAGCCTGTAACTACTGGCTTGTCATTCCACTTCATCATTCTGAAGAAGTGAACTTGTATAGATGGAAAGTGCTCTTTATTTTCATCTTTTCATTCACATTTGTGGCCATATGACTTTTCATTTGATCTTCTTTATGCTGGTGTTGTACTCTAAAGCCATTCACAAAGTCCCAGTTCCGTATTTGGCTACAACACATTATCCTCCTCTCTTAATGAGAATGAGCTCATCCTTTGTTTGAGGAATACACATTTAGGGAAGGGAATACATTGACTAGACATTATTGTAACCTGGCCCAGCCAAGCCTTTACTATTATAACAATAGTCAGTATGAAATCAGTATCAAGGCCAGTGTACCTGAGGTGGAGTAGACTTGTTATAACCTGTGTACACACCTCCATAGATGCCACCTAGACTATGACATGCAATATCTGCGCGTCTAGCCTGTGCTTTACAAGCTGTTGGAAAACATCTAAGTTAGTAGCATGCAGCTGGTACCTTGATTGATTTATAAAATTTTCTCCAACATACCATATCACAAACCACAAAGTGTAAAAATAAGTGGAAATCACAGTGCCTGCTTTTTTGTTGTTGTGTTATTTTTGGTGCAAATGTCCTGCACTGTAGCAAAAGTGCTCTGTATAACTGAGCAGACAGCATCTGCTGATGCTGCGTTTATATGTTTAGTTTGGAAATTATATGTTTTAATTTTATGCAACTTTAAATCAATCCTATTTAAATGCAAATTGCACTAGAGTGTGCTTATCGAGGTGTAAGTGAGTCCACTCCTTGTACCGGATATGAGATCTGTACTTTGCTCGCCTCTATAACGGACATTATTAACTGTCCTGCTGCTCTGAACATATCCCTGAAGTGACGAGATGCGGAAATGATGAGGAAAAGTGTGCAAAATTAAATAAATATTGTAGAACTGGGTACATCTGTGTTAATTTGTTATTTTGGTCTGGGATACAGGGACTGATTAAATTTGGTCTTCAACTTTCTGGGACAGATTGTCTCTGTGGAGACTTTACACACTCCTCACCTCACACACACACACACACACACACACACACACACACACACACACACACACAAATTTGCCACCTTTACTATGTCTATCATTGGATTCTTGAGTAAATGAGATATTCCTTCCACCCCAAAGCCTAAAGACGTGTATATTGAATTTTTGGCATGTTTGCAGCAGACTCATCTGAATCTGCATTGGGCCTGATGTTAAGCTCTATGACCTGAAAGTGCTGAGTCACCCTGAGTCTGATAGTACCATTAATCAGTAGCCTAACGCGGGGCTGAGAGGAAACACTTCAGTGATCTGGGAACGTTTGAGAATACAGGAGCCACAGTATGTATCATTTTCTCTATTAGGCTTCCTGTCAGGTTACACTGCAGAGGTTGAAAATACAGTAGAGGCAGCACATGCAAACCGCCAGGTTGTAGATCAATTTAATAATCTCTTTCATTCACATAATTCAACAACAATTCATTGTGCATGTATTGCATGTACATGTATGTAGATATTCTATTCTTGTGTTTTCATAATCTACATTTATCTGTGTGTATTTCTTTGTATCTCCTTCTCTGTCTCACAAAGTATTTTGTTTTTGACACTAGTCAGATGATTGTCTTGTTTATCTGCCCAGCGTCTTACTCACAGTACAAATCAGAAGATGGCAGAGGGTCTTCAGCCACCCGCCCGAGTTCTTCTGGCTCTGGACAGACCTACACACCTACCCTGACCCCTACTCCCACCCCAACGCCAATCCCTAGTCACGCCACCACCAGCAACAGCCCTAGTAACGTTGCTGCCACCAAAACAGGTAATTAATGTCAGCATACAGAATATTTTTCTCTTATGTCTTGAAAGAAATAAGGGAAACATAGAAAAACATAAGGTTCAATCAGTTGTAGAAGAGTGTATTTTGATGTGTAACTCTTTTTTTGTGATGTAGACTCATTGCTCTTCAACAAGATTGATGAGAGACAGAGACTGGCCCGTGAGCGCCGGGAGGAGCACGACAAACAGAGTGGTGTGTATTCTGTACTTGTGTTAGAGACTATATTAGTGTGTGTGGGGGGGGGGGGGTTAGATGTATCCCTCACTTTCTTTTCTATCTTCTTCCCAACATACCATGACTGAATGTGGTTGGCCGCTGTGGTGGAGTGCCTGATTCTCTGGATGTTACATAAAGTTCTGGCCAAAGCCAAGCCCCCCCTGTTGCTATAGCACCCATTTATATGAGCCAGGCCATGGGACAGGTTTTAGAAAGACTAGTGTGTTGAATGTGTGTGTGTTGTTTTTTTGTAAGAAGTGTGTGTGTGTGTGTGTGTGTGTGTGTGTGTGTGTGTGTGTGTGTGTGTGTGTGTGTGTGTGTGTGTTCGTAAGTGACATACTGCAGGGGTTCGGTTTTAAGGAAACATGGGCTATTTGTGTTTGTATGTTTTTATTGCATTCTTATTATTCTACAGTGGTCATATCTCAGGTCGAGACTGAGGGGCTTTGTGTTGAGAGTTAAACCCTTAGTCACATGATCTACAGCTGGCTCATTATACTGATGCTATAAGCCTGTGTATGTGTGTCCATGTGGCCTGTGTTTGTGCATAAGATGCATCAAATCATTAAGAGTGTGTGTGTGTGTGTGTTCGTGCACCGTGCCACAGCTATCAAGGAGGCCCAGTGGCAGGCACGTGAGGAACGAGCCAAGCATCATTATGAGAAGCACCTGGAGGAGAGGAGGAGAAAGCTGGAGGAGCAGAGGATAAAGGAGGAGAGGAGACGGGTTGCTGTTGAGGAGAAACGGCGGCAGAAACAGGAAGAGGACAAGGTATTGACAACTGTATGTCGTGTACGCACATTCACGTCCACATGTATTCTCTTTTCAAAAACCCACACATATGCACCCCTCTCAGCACAAGATCTGAGCATGGATGTTATTGAATGATATTATTATCATTATAATATCCTCACGAACAGGCTGAAACATGGCACATGACATAAGCTTAACCTTCGTCTTAACTCCTCTCTGCCCACTTATTTTTAGTCACGCTATCTCACAAGTTGTTTGACATTTTCATGTGGGTTTAATATTGTAATTTATTGAATCTGTAACACACAAATCTTGTAAGAAGGTTGGAGATGAGGTCATAAGAGCACCACCATGGCTTAATTTGATAGGACGAGACCCGGTCAGTCAAGTAAACACTTCCTTAAACATGTGTCACTTCTTATCAAGCCTCAATTATGCTTTTCTTAGTGGAAAATTTATCCTGAGAATCTACCACCAAGAGAAATTCTTAGCATCTTCTTGGAATTTTTAAATGTATTTTTGTTTAGTTTAAAATCTTTTCTTTTAGAGCCACTGATGTCTAGGTGTAATGTTCGTTAAACAAGCTGTAGCTTTTTGCTGTAATGTGTTAGTGGCAGATGAGGAGGTGAGAGGCAGTGGACTTTCACTGAACCACAGGGAGTTGTGGCAACAACAGAAAATACACAAAGAGGCTGTGCTCATTTTTTAATCATAATTTAGATTTTTATCTGCCAGTTACTGCTACATCTGGTGTACACAGAATGCACTTCTAAATACGACACCATCATTATCTATTCAGAGCAAAGGTTGTTTCTGTATTGCAGCACTATTTGTTAATTGGGGCATTGTTTTGTTAATGCTGATTATGTGATGATGTTATCATTGTTGTTTTGTGACTGAAGGCTCGTCATGAGGCAGTGATGCGTCGGACGGTTGAAAGGAGCCAAAGGACCAGACCGAAGTCCAACCGCTGGTCGTGGGGTGGGGCACTGCACACAAACACGCCCAGCACACCTGCTGGTACGTCAACACATCACCACTCATGCAGTACCTGCACAAAGTCACAACACTCTTGACACACTCACCACAGTATGTTGTGACACACAACCTCGCCCTACAGTGACAGTGTGTCAATTGGTTTGAGATTTTTTACCTAGTACTGTGGAGCCACTTTTCATTTTATAATGATACCTGCAAGTTTACTGAATTCTATTGATATCTCATCTTCCTGATGTCTCACAGTGTCTCTTATGTAAATATGTCTGCCCGTCTCTGCGTGTCAGTATTGTTCTGCAATGTTTATATTTGCACTTTTCAGATCCGCTGCCCTGTGATGTTACTGCTGACTCACACTCTGCTCTGCCTCTTTTTCTCTCTTTCTCTGCCCTTTATTCTCACATTCAACCTTTCCCTTACTCACTCTCTCTCTCTCTCTCTCTATTACTCTCACTCTGGGATGTCCCTCTACCTCCTCTCTGCTTTTTCTTTCTTCAATTGTCCTTTTCCCTTCCTGGTCCAGGTTTTGTCGAGTCAGCTTTCCTCTATCCACTCGACCTTGCTGGACTGGAGCACATGCAGAGTGCTTTCAGTCTCTACCACAGATATGGAATGACCTCTCAATGTGAATATTATAGCACTGTGTCAGTCAGGTAGCATTAGACTGTATGAGTGTAACTGTAGGCCAGTGTGAATGGCACGATTAGTGTTTCTGGTTTTATTTGCATGTAGCAGTCCAGTCTGTGACTTTGAGTTACTTTCTAGGATACAGGATCATTCAGTTAAAGCATTTTAGCCGCATTTTTTAGCATATTGTTTTAGATGACATCATTTAGCACTAATTTGTGTTCTAATATTTTTCCCTTTAGCAACACATGTACTGATTGTCTTTATCTAATCCGACTTAACCAGAACTCATAAAGTAGAATAGAGTAACCCTCTAGTGAGTGAATGTTTCCAGCTCTCTTTCTCCCTTTTCTGTCGTGACGTTTCTCACTTTGATAATGTACCATTTGACTGATTTGCTTTCATTATGCTGCTTCTGTATAGATGCTGACAGGCGGTCGGTGTCCACAATGAATTTATCCAAACATACAGACCCTGTCATTACCAAGCGCCTCTCCTGTTCTTCTGCCACACTGCTACACTCACCAGACCGAGGTAATGAAATCATTCATTGTTTTCTTTTAATCACTTTTGTGACTTTGGAGCACAGATAATGCTCTATTAAATAAAGGAACTGTTAAAAATACACAGAGAATAAACTGGCAAGAAAATACATTACTAGGTAATAAAAAAATAAATATGAAGCCACAGCTGACGAACGGTTAATTCAGCTAAAGATAAACACCAGAAATTGGGAGCTTGTAGTTTTATGGGGAGGTTGTGTGCTAGAATATTTCTTAGCCATACTTGAACTACAGTTCATTCCCAGCCAGCGTAGACTCAAACACATGACGTCTTCTCATGTACGTCTCAGGAGGAAAGCCAATAAGCATTTCCCAAAATGTCAAACTACTGATCTAAGTATATTGTTTAATGTTGATATGTTGCTGACAGGCTTACGGATGAGAACAGCATCTTCCCCTGTCATTAACAAAGCTCAGTCCAAGTCCCTCCTACACCAGGAAAAGACCAGCCAGCACAAAAACACAGGTGTTTTTTTGGCAACTTCATGCAGTTTGATTTCTCAAAATAAGTGATACACACTGTGTTGCATAGCAAAGATCTTGGGCTGGAAAATACTCCAGAGTTCCACACAGGAAGAAATTCTACTCAACTTATCGCCTCAATAAAACAATGTGTAGCCGTGGAGTCATTTGCCATTAATATGCATCTGTAAATGTATAAATGCAGCTTTGAATTTTTGAGCATTTAATAGATAACGTTTGTCTGATTTAGACAGAGTGATGTGATCTTTAGCTTTAACTGTATGATTATCAAATGTAATGCCCACACTCTAACAGAATGTACTGCATACGTGCGTGTGTTTGCACTTGTGTGTGTGTTTCATCAGAGGGATCAAGATTTTTTCCCCCTTCTAGCGTGACCCCTTTCTCTAATCCTCTGTAGGATAATCTTTTTGTTTTTGTGGGAACGCAGTGCGCCATTTTTATCCCAGCTAGATTCACAAAATTGACACCCACATTTCAACAGTCAGATGTGCATATAGTTAGAGACAAAATGCAATCACCTGCCTAGTTGTTTGCTGTCAGATGCTGTACACTCTGACACTATACATTACTTTAATACAGAGGGGATGGAGTGTCTCTGATTGCTCACTACATTTTCCAGCCCAGTTGTATCTTTGCGCCACACCCCGACACATGCAAACTTGCACTCTGCTTCCTCATTAGAGCAAACTATGTTTGCCAAATGTTTTACCAAATAAACTTGTTTGTTGATTTTTAAGTGGCAAATCATTTTAATATGAAGATTAATTAATTGTTGCATCGTCCACTTTTGATATAAAGTACACATTATATATGTTGTAGCAGTGTCATTACCACCAAGGACACTGCATAGCTAAATATTTTGACTTGCTTGCAGAAAAACTCAGCACCTCTTGAATTATTACATATATTATTATGTATGTATAACTGTGTTATATATCCCAGATTAATTAATAGATTTCTTGAAGCAAGCTTAAAATTCCTAATAAGTAGAATATACTGTCTTTTGCTCTGCACTGTTTATGTGAATGTTGTTCTCCCTGTGTTTGCTCTGGGTTGGTGCTTCACTTCAGGCTGTGTGCTGCTTCTTATAACTAACAGTCTGGTGCATGCAGGTGTAGGCGTAAAAGCCTGTGCATGGTTACAACTTCACTTTAGCTCTGGCCTACACCACTGTGAAGCGCATGACACACTAATTATTCATAATTTATAATCTGCTTAGTTAAAAGTTACTTGCTTTTAAACCTCAAATGTTGTGTGTTCAGGTCTGCGTCGTCTACCACTGACACCATGGGAAAGCAATATAGTGAACCGTCTGCAGCAGCCAACACACTCCTACTTGGCTCGTAGCCGCAGTGCCATGAGTCTGTCTGGAGAGCAAACGGGTAACAAACACATCTCTCATAAAAGTCCCTCTTATTGTCTGTGGAGAGTGAAACAGACAATGAAAACACACAAAACTGTGTTATGAGTTAGCAACACATAGTGCTGTAAGTATTGTGGTGCTGTTTATATTTTGGTCTCTTGGCCAAAACAGTTTCTGATGTTAATCAGATTTACCCAGACTTAAAGCATTACACGTCTGAAGCGTCCTTTACCAGCCTACATCAGGCACTCAAAGCTCACACACACACACACACACACACACTCATACAGATCTAAACACCAAACTGTTCAGGAATATATATGTTCAACTATTCGTCACGTTTTACAGCAACATGTTTCTATTTCCTTTGGTTTTTTTCTGTCTAGTCGTTTTTTAAAAACATAATAATCAGATCCACATCAGCTCACCTGCATTAATCCACACGCAGCACACTGTCAGTTTCTGCTTTGCTCTACTGTTCACTCCTTGATATGTTGTGTCCACTGTGTGAAGGTTCACTTCTTGCTTGTGTTTTGTGTCGTTTGGTACAGTTGTTTGGTTTCTGTTTGTGGTTTTGGGTTTAATGTGTCTATTAATAGTCGCTTATACTGGCTTGATGGCATAGTAGAAATTCTTCCAACACTTGGGATTTTAGACACAACTGAAAGTTTGTACATTTAAACTAACACGATTACTCAGCCCAGTGAAAAGCACCACATAAATGAATGTTCTTTAACATGCAGTTCTTCCAGTTAGTAGCACTAATGCCTTCTTCTCTTCTTTTCTGTTTCCACTAAACATTTATCCTCACACTCCTCTGCTGGTTTTCCCAAACCCATGGCTTTCCTTTCTAATTAATCTGGTATCCTTCTCACCACTTTCTCTGCTTCCCCACCTTTTGCTCCGTGCTTCTATATATCAAACCCTAACTGGTGTCCTTTAAACACGCTGTTTCCATCTACACCTTCATTAAAAACACTCCAAACTCCCACCTCGTACATCACTGTAGCCATGCCTGTTTGTCCTCGCTCAGTGTCTTGCCACCCCATGGGCTCCATGTCCTTCAAGACATTGCAGGCCCAGCCGCTCCCTCAATGCCGCAGCCAGGAGAGGAGCCTCAGCAGGGAGACGGCCTCTTCCTCCTCCACTGTCACACGCAGGAGGACCACTGGAACCACACAGGTTGAATCTGCACCTTTGTTTTTCTGAATTAGGTGCTTAGCTGTTTGTGTCATTTCTGCTTTTGTCTTCTTTTCAGCTAGTGCTGGTATTAAAAAACTCTTTGAATTTGCTATGTTATCTCTGATTCATGATTTTTAGTTTTGGTTGGTAGTTTTATTACGATACACTTTTCCTCTTCCTTGACTTTTTCAAGTTGATGGTGCCCCAAATAAATCAGACACACACAATATTAGAAAATCTGCTCACACACACACATTTTACTGTATGCACTGTCCATCTGTCTGCTGCTTTGTCACAGCTTATGCCATTAAGGATGGCATAAGCTGTGACATTAAGGAAGGACATCTTCTGCACTGGATATCCCACAAACTGCAGTGCTCCAAATATCACAAGTGTACTCAAACAAATCCATAACCTACATCAGACCCAGTCCAGTGTACTGTTGATATCACAGTTATACCACTTATATTTATTTCCTTATGTGTAGATACAATATAATGAATGTCATGTTTTATGTGACTGAGGATTTGATAATAAGGCATTCTTTACAATCAGCAGATGATAAAAGTTTAAATATTTTTTTATTTTATCAACAGCTACTGTATTTTTTTATTTTTTTTCATCTTGTTGTTGCGGCTTGGTGCCAGAGGTCATGCAAGGCCAGAAGAAGTCTGTCTGAGTCTAATCCTGTTACTGATCATCTTCTGCTGCTGTCAGTAGGGCACATAAGTCTGGGAACTGTCTGCACTAGCTGATTAATTTGTGCGTTGCTAAGGACATTATTTCTGAAGAGCTATTTTGGTGTCTTACTTTGGTCCTGATTATGTGAAGAAGAAAAAAACTTTGCTCATTAAAATTTTTTTCTCCTTGTTTTTCCTCCATCTCCTCCACCAACAGCAGAAGGGCCGTGACAATGTCAGGAAGTCATGGAGCAACCTGTCACTCCCATTGGTTCCCATTTTGACTTTGCCCCCCAGCAAATACTCTCCGTCTCCAGGCAAGAAGAACAGCAAATTGACAGCACCCTCTCCTGGCAGGTAAGAAAATAATGCCCATGTTAGTCTGCAAAGTGTTTAAAGAGGCTGGACTTTACTGGATTACTGGTACCAAGTATATACAGTATATATGTATGTTTTTTAGAGAGTACTTTGTTGCCAAATTATTCTCTTTCTACTGCAAACAGGCCTCCCCAGAAGCCAGCAGGACGTCCTCCGACCCCCAAGCTGCTAAAGTCTCCAGCAGCAGAAGACCCCGGAAATCTTCGTCCAGTCAGGATTACACCCGAGAATCCCCTGCTCCCAGCACCCATTAAACCCCAAGAGGAGGTGGAAGAGCTCCTCAGTGCTTCTCAGCCTCGACCTCAGCCGCTGGGTCAGAACAAGACTTCAGCCGAACAGACACCAGCAGCACCAACAGCAGCCAGTGGTTGGTTACCTCTCCAAACAATCTCACACACATACATACCTAACCTGTGTGGTTAAGCATATTAGTCAAAATCTGATTCATAATATTTTCTAGAGAGTGTAAGCAGTCCACCAGCTCACAAGCCCTCAGCTGGCACTTCAGATCCAGAGGAGGCAAGTCGCATCCTGGCTGAGAAACGTCGGCTGGCCCGCGAGCAGCGGGAGAGAGAGGAGGAGGAGCGGAGACTACAGGAGGAGCAGGCGAGGTAGACTGGCTGTGCTGTGTGTGTGTGTGTGTGTGTGTGTGTGTGTGTGAATAGACGGATAACACTGAAGTGTGTTTAAGTGCATAATTGACTGTGAATCGTCTGTGTGTCTGCACAGGTTGGCAAAGGAAGAGATGGCTCGGCGAAAGGCAGAGGAGCGAGCAAAAAGGGAGGAGGAGGCTCAGCGGCAGGCAGGGGAGAGGAGAAGGAAGGAGGAGGAGGAGAGAAAGGCAGAAGAAGAGAGACTTCAGAAAGAGAGGGAGGAGGCAGAGAGACTCCTAAAACAGGTCACAGAGTCACAGTGTCACAGAGAACAAGTTCAAGTGAATATGTTGTGATATTTGAACTAAATACTAAATTTAGCAGATGTATACAAGAGAAACATAATAGAACTGTGCTTGTGTGTGGGGGGGTCAGAAAGAGGAAGAAGAGTCTCGACAGAAAGAGGAGGCAGATCGACTGAAGGAGGAGCGAGAGAAACACTTCCAGAAAGAGGAGGCTGAACGTCTGGAGAGGAAAAAGGTGACAATAAGGTGTTTACATATATTTGTAATATTTATTTCACATGTACAGGTAACTTAGAACCTTTTTTTTTCCCCCTCATCACCAGCGTCTGGAGGAGATCATGAAGAGAACAAGACGTTCAGATACAGCAGAAAAGGTAAATAAAATAAATACTGTGGCACATATCCAATGAATATCTGACTATCTGTGAACTAACCTGTGTGTTTCATTCTTCCCCATCTCTAGAAAATTGTTCCTAACAAGAATGGAGCCAATGCAGGTAACTGCTATTACTTAGTAGGAATAACTATCATTATCCTGTTGTTGCTTAAAACATATCCACAGTGTCTGACTGCTGCGTGTTGAATTTCTCTCACCATCAGGGATCCCTGCCTCCCCTGCTCCTTCTGCAGTCAATGTGTCGCCCACACACAATAGCAATGGTAACAGTCTCCTAGCTGACTCCAACACAAACCCCAGCACTGCAGCACTGAGCCACCCTGACCAGAGGTAGAGTTGTAGACTAGACACAGCAAACTTATCTGCACTTTTTTTTATAGTTGTTATATATGACAGTAAGAAAGGCTACTTTTAAAAATTCTTCTTTGTATCTGTCCTTGTTTTGCAGAGAGAACGGGGAGTTTGAAGAGGTGATTGTACTGCCTTCACATTCCAGGTTGTCTCCTCCTGAGGGAGAGGAGGAGGAGCAGCAGCAGCAGGAGGAGAGAGTTCCTGTTGTAGCCTTCAGGGAGAACGGTCTCCTAAAGCCTCTGGGTGGAATAGAAGATATATCAGCACAACAGGGCCAAGGTCAGTGAGGACACTTTCTTTTACTTTTCCTTCTCTACTACGCTTTCTTCCTCATTTTATTCTCAGTACAGTTACAGAGAATATCATGCACTATGGTCCCTTCTGTCATCATTTATCATCCAGTATTTGATACTGCTAATGCTGCTACTCAGCATTAGAGGGCTGAGCTGCTGCTCAACCTGTCAAAGAGCAGTTTCCCTTTGTCTTGTGGTACAAATGTGTGGTAAGAGGTTTAAGACCTTGCAATAATATACTGATTTTGTGTAATGAAGGATTAAATAAGGGATGATAGAGTTGGATGAAATGACATTTGTACAAATACCACTTTATCCACATCTATCTTTATTTCAACTACATACATTATACTGTCTCTGTTTCTACTTATTTCCACTGAACTTCACACACTGTACACTGATTAAAGCTTAACTTGGCAGTTGGCTTAATTTACATTTAAATTTACATGTGTGGCTTTTAGCAGAGAGCAGTAGTAAGTGGCTCTAATACTTGGCCAAAACGAGTGAAATACTACTACTTTCAGAAGGGATTTTAATTACCTTAGCCTTTATAAAAAACGATGTGGTTTTGTTTGTTGCCCTTTGTTTTTTAGATGTTGCTTGATGTCCTGTCAGACTGAGATGATTCCACATGCAGAGAGACAGGAAGAGAAGGGGTCAGAGAGAGGTGGAGAAACGCAGAGCTGTCGGACTGAATCGAAGGAAAGACTCACAGCGCCAGAGGCTTACTTTCTCACCCTTCCACGACAAACAAGCGGCGCAGCCCTTTTCCAAAGATGGCGTCTCCAAAGATCTCCCTAAAGCATCTCCGGAGTGAAGCTACTTATCCCTCAGCAGACTCTGGGGAACAGATCGTCTCTCTGTTTCTGACCGTGTTTACACTTGGTCGTAATGTTCTGTGCACAGCCCCGAACACCTGATTCTGAAGTGAATGTCCTGAAATCACAGGAGGGCATTGAACGACTATTTCATCTTTTTGGCTCTTGTGAATGTGTGCGAGTGTGAATGAGAGACTAATAATTATGTAAACTGAAATCAGTCATGATACTTGAAGTTTTCTGTGTAGAACATAATGTTGACAGAATCAGCAGTGTGATGTTATAACAGGCTCAGAATTGCATGTTCTCATTAACACCCGTGTTGAACTGGAACTTTATAATTCTCGTGTTTAAACATTTCTGTTGAAGAACAGGTGGGATGTAGGAATGATAGTGCATTAAGTTTCATGTAATGTAATATATTTTCAAAATGTCTACTGTGCTTAAGAATAGAGGTTATTAATGGATGATGTATCATGGAGTCTAAGTTAAATAACAAAATGAAAATACTATCCTCTCAGACACGTGAATTACGCTGTTAACTATTGATTTGTTTAGTTTTATTTAATTGCTGTACAGAGAAAATGTGATTCCTTGTTTTGTCCTCTGTTCAACTGAGAAAACTATCTACTTCTGCTCTCTCATTCCACTCGCTTATCCTGTCAACTGCATCCTACAACATGTCGCGCTATTGAGGATATTTGCTGTAGCCTAGCCATCTCATGTTGAACTTTGTTTTGCTCAAGCGCGTACAAAATAAATTTAAATAATTTACTGGTGATGTAAAAAAAATTGTTCTTTATTCCTTTGTGGAAAGGATGAGATGATTTGCCTGTGTTCATTCTCACTGAAATGAAAACATGCATTCACATGTTGAGCTTCCCCAGTCTGGCAAATGCAAATTATACGCAAATTATACATAAATATCCTATCAATTAAGCATAAAGGTCAATATATTTTCCTGAGAATGATGACTGGACACTGAAAACTAACAAGCCATTCATTTCTATGGAAAAGGGGCTTTGGAGTGAGTTCTTTAAACTGATATGAAACTAAAATCCTTGTACAACTACAGCTTGGCAAGTAAATTAAACTTTTTAAACTGATTACCTCAATCACTGTTATTAAAAAGAAGCTGCCTTTTTAGAATCAAATCACAGAATCACAAATCACAAAAAACAGGTTTTGTACATTTATTTAAGTATCTATATAAACAAACAACTACCAAAACAGCAGGACATACGGTGATAAAATACTAGATAGAAAAGTGTTGTTTTTTTTACATATATGGTGGAATTGACAGTTTGGAAAGACAAAAGAGAAAGACTGAGAAAAATATTTACACTTAATGAGAACAGCTGGATAGACAGCTTTGTGTGAGTCCTGAGAAAGGCCTTAGTCAAGTGTGTTTGTCTCCATTCAACTCCTACCATAGAACAGAGCTCAATTCTAAAATTTGTGCTCAAATGTATTTTGACAAATTTTAGTTTTCCCCACAGGAATTGGATTATTTGGTGAAATTCAAATCATATTCATAAGACCAGCATGTAGTCCTGTAATGTGCTCACATTACACTCCTGTTCATTTTAATGCGATACACAAGGATGAGTCTTTAAGCACAACTCTGTGACACTGAGTCTCCAAAACTGCTCCAGTTTTACCAGTAGAAGGTTTTTGAGAGGAAACTGGCAGCAGCGTTGAGCCAGCTTCCACTGGAATCTTCCTTAGCTGTGGTGCGGGATATTGCTCGGTCAAGCTCCCTCTCTGGGCTCTCCTCTTCTGGAAGGTAGTCTGGCAGAGCAGAGTTTTGCTGCACCTTCACCCCTGATGGGTTCAGGGGGACCAAAATCTTAAGAAAATATAAACGGAGAAAATAATTGTTTTAGAATTACAATGTGAACTCCCACTATTCTTAGTTTTTTTTCCACCAGTGGACGTAATATTCACTCACCTCTTCTCCCGCTTCATTCTTCACAACCTGTTGGGCTGACAACACTTTGGTGGCAGCGATGGCTGATGCAAGACTCTGCAAATGAAGAGAGACATCAGGAACTAATGAATCAATCAGACCAGATGCAGTTTTCTTATCCAATATTCCTGGAAGCATTTTTTTGTGGTTTTCACAATGCAAGAAGTCATAAATGTATGTAGAAGTAAAAGGCCAATGAACATTAAAGATTTGTCCTTTTGTCTGTTACCTCGGTGGACAAGTCTGAACGGATGCGAACGGTGCATCTCTTGGAAGCCATCTGAAACGTGAAGCTGATTACTCCTTTGACCTTCAGAAGAGCCTCCTCACACAAACCTCGCTGGGCCTTGACAACAGAGAGAGATTGTGTTAGTTCAATTGCTGCTGCTACCTATGACAATACCTACTGTTGTGCTGCAGAGTATTTTAAAACATGGACCAGTCCACTCACAGTGCTGTCCAGCCCCTGGATGTGCAGTGTGACAGACTTTGCCTTCTTGTTGGAGGAATTGATGAAGAACTGGGATTTCTTTCTCCTCTCTCCATCAGCTGGGCAGGGTAAAGGATTAGCTGGTGAGCTCAGAATGTCATACACTTCCCGGGCCAAGGCTCTGATGTCAACAGACAGACCTTCCCTGTGGAGAAATGTTATACTTAATTATATGTCACAGAATGGCAGTAACTTTTACAGACAACAAACTTGTAACTATGAAGCTCAAAACACTACTGTATTTGAGTGATTAAATATTAAATGTATTTAACAAAAGCATGGGTGTGAAATTACTTACAGTAGACACTTGCATGTATTACTGGACATGTCACGTACAACTGCTAAAATAAAATGCACATCCACACGTAAGAATTACCATATATAAAATTCTCACCTCACCATTAGATTCTCCAAGCTCACCATCATACCCAGTTCATTCTTCATGTTGGGGATGTTTGGAGACAACTCCGCCAAATAACGCAGGGTCTGAGTACATAGGTAATAATTTATCCTTTTAAATACATAGTTTATGGATAATAATGGTTAATGGTTGACTCACAGTGTAAAATCACCAAAGTAAAGAATATCTAAAAATAAAACATTAAAACTAAATTATTTAAAAGATGTATCAGGTAATGTGCACCACTTCTTCCACCCACCCACCCACCTGAAGAGTTGCGAGCAGAACTTCTGGATCCTTGTGGTCCAGGAAAAGTACCAGCCCGGGGAGACATCCCTGGTCCTGGACTATCACCTCTCGGTTCTGCGGTTCAGAGGCCAGATCCCGCAGCTGACTCACGACCGAGAGTGCATCCATCATTTCTGTTAGTGTTACCAGGCCTGAAAAGAAATGTGATATTCACGTTACAGTTGAACTGACTACATTACAGTTAAGTTCATGGTGGACAGTATTGCTAATTACGATGGGGTACGTTAACACTAAATCCCGGTAAAGTTGGTGTTTTGTGTGTGGATAATCTAAGGTAATGTTAAAGCTGTGGTGACTGCTGGACGTTTAAAGGGTGGAAACAAGCTGCTTTGTGGTCTCTTAAATCACAGGGCTGGTGTTAGCTGCTGTGACGTTGTGGCTAGCAGCTAGCTGACAGCTAAGACACGTTAATAAACTGACCGACCTCAAAAAACGCATTTGCATCTGTTTTGTTGCACCGTTTGGAATTAAAACCGTGTATGTACTATGATAAATATAATATTAGAGCCGTAAAAGTGCGATGAATGCTGAAAAGTCAACTTTGGCGACGTTTACTTACCCAGGAAAACAAGAAGCTCGTGTACAAAAATACAAATTTGGTGCTACTGCTTCGCGACATTCAATTGGACGACCAGCCGCTACGTACATCACTCTGTCGCCAACGTCTATTGGCTATTCTTACTAACTCTGCGTCTACAGCCAATCAGAGTAGATTTTACTGCTGCGGCTTTATTTGACTTCACAGACTTGGTGCCTGAACGCGTGAGCTGCGAGGGAAGCTTTGAGTTTTCAGTATTTATCTGCGGAAATAGTTAATGTTTTGCATGTGACGAAGATTTCGGAGAAATGTAGCTACTAATGCACGGTTGAAAAGAAAACGACTCAATGGTAAGTACACACATATTTATCTGTATTCCGCTTGTTTTGCTTTTGATGAGCCATGCAGTTTTTACACTGCGGTTCCTGTGCGGGACTTACGTTACCTGCACTGCCCCGGAACACAAGCTCACTCTCCTAATGTCCACTATGAACCTTCCAGCATCCAGCTGTACACACGGGGACGGCTGCTTTTTCATGAGCATCAGTTTGTGATGCCACCAGGTGACACTGAGTCTTGGATCAGTCAAAATAATATAAAATAAAATGCTACTTCATTTATTGTCTTCAGCGAAAGATATTGAAAGTGAGCGGTTGCAGTGTGCTCTCATCAGATCATAGCTGTGTTATTTGTTTTGTTTCAGGTGTAAAGTATGTGACTTAGTGGCATCATTTCTGTGTTGGTCTCTCACCAAGTCAGTCAGCAGAAAGAGGAGCTTCGCAGTCATCATCTAGTGCAGAAAAAAAACATCCTTCCAATGTCTTTAGTAGAGGATGTTCTGTATGTGGTGCGCATTGTGCTGGAGTACTTTGGAGTGCCCCCAGACGTGGTGAGTGCACAGACACATGTCTGTTATAAATGGTTTACTCATTCTCAACCTGGGAATCAGACATATCCAAGAGCTTATTCACTGTTTCTATGAGTACCAAGAAAGAAAACACACAATTATTTTAACTTTATTCCCCTAAAAGTTAACTGTGTGAGCATCTTCCCTGTTCTGTAGCTGGTTCCAGTGTGGAACAATCAGCTCTGCGGTCAGTATCGCAGCATTGTGCGGATGATCGGATCCAACCTCCCACTGACACCTTCACCACGTGTCCACTTTCAGGTACTGTACAACTCTCTGACAGACTGAAGGCTCTTTTTCTTAAAGTCAGCCTGGTTTAGTGTGATAATGGTGACTGTTACAATAACTATAAAGCTATGGATTGTTGTGAAATTATATAATTATCTTTGCATGGCCAAATCAAGAAAGGCATAAGCTAATTTATTACTATACCCAAAGAAGAGCAAATGATGTCATAACATGTCAGAGTGTTGTCCATTAATGTCTGTGCTTCTCCTCAGGTCCCACTGCTCACGTACAGGCCCCATGCCTGTGTCGATATCGCTGTGGACACGCGTGCCATCCCATCATTCGCTGACGTCCTGTGGGTGTTTGAGGACGATGGTGACAGCTTCGCCAAGACCAGGCAAGAACACAAACTAGTATAGTACACAATCTGATGCCTCAACAGTATCGATGTTGTAACGGGGCATGTGAAACAAAGAGGAACAACAGGGCAACAGACATCTCAAGTAACTGTTTCTGCCAATTAATGTTGGCACTTAGTACGTACAGATTATAAAGCCTTCTGTAAGCCTAAAATAAAGTCCCCAATGTAGCTCTGACTTTAGAAATGAACAATAATATGTGAATTAAGTGATTCAGACCAGAGGGAAAAAACTTGTCCAGTGTTTCTAGAGAGAAGCTGACACTTTTTGAATAGTAGTCAATTTGCATACGAATTTTTTAGCATCCAATGGCCGTGGGTGGCATTTAAGATAAAGAGACTGCAGAGAAAACTGCTCTCCACAAAATAATTAGGTCAGATAGAAAAAATGGTAAAATTTCCCTCAAAGTGTTTACAATACTACTACTATAGCAAAACTACATTGCTATATGAATAAGATTAAAAAGATCAGAAATTTCTACCTAAATAAGAATTTAGTTTTTTTATTTTAATCACAGAAGTAACAAAGGAAACGTCGCAGAAGAGATGCATTTCTTAAGTGAATTAAGTCTTAGTGACTGTGACGCATGCCTGAAAGCCTCTATTGCAACTTTAGTATTTGTTTTGTCTGGCATGTGTGGGAAAACTGGCCTGAACAATGAATCTGTTTGAAATTGATATCACAGTTTAGCAGAATGCAATTTCACCTGTCGTCATCAGCTTCACGTGTAACCAACCAAGAAAGTGTAGACAAAACGAATGTGAATCAAAACATCTCCAACAAATGAATTGAACGATGGGTTGTCGTGTTCTACAGGAACCACTTGCCTCCTAATAAGCAGCTTACTGTAAATCGAGATGTGGTGAGATTCTCAGGACCGGGCCTCACTCAAGCTCAGAGAGGAGCCAAATCTGTAAAAAAGGCTGATCCAGACACTCTGAAGAAGATTACAGCGCTAGAGAACGAGTTGCTCAAACTAAGAGCGCAGATAGCCATGATCGTAACCGCTGCTCCAGCCTCAGGTACGCATTCTTGGTATCTCAGCTCATCACAAAACATACAAATGTTCTCACTACTTAAAGCAATTCTGATCTGTTTCTTTTCATTCAACTTTTTTTTTTAGGTCTGACAGAGGCCCCGAGCGCCCCAGGCACACCTGTGATATCTCTCCATCCACCATCGCTCACCTCCACACCTCGCTGTGCTCCTCCACCACCACCGCCTCCGCCCCCACCTCTTCCCTGCCCTAGCTCCTCAACTGAGACTTCATCTGCGCTCGAGCAGATCCACCAGCGCAGGAGGAACAAGAAAGACGATGACAAGGGTCAGCTCAAGCCCCAAGAGTCAGGAGCTAAAGGGATTCCCTCCATGCTGGATGTTCTCAAGGACCTAAACCAAGTTAAACTGCGCTCAGTGAAGAGGTACACATTAGAAGTGGATGTAGCAGGGCTTTTGGTCTAGTTATACTAATATTCAGATACCAAAATATGATGGTTTACTGTAATTAAAGGCATTTAATTTCTGTTATTTTCCATTATAATTTAATTTGTTGCCATTTACAACAACTGTCCCATCATGAAATGTTTCTATTTAATTTCCCTCCAGATCACCAGGAGGCACACCAGTCAGGAGGAGACGCAACAAGGGAGCTGCAGCACTGCTGAATGACCCAGCCGCTCTTATTGCTGAAGCTCTGAAGAGGAAGTTTGCTCATCATCGCCATGACGTTTCCTCTGACAAAGAGAATTCAATAGAGCGCTCGCCATTCGGTAGCCCGGAATCACCAAAGGTTTGTTTTACCCTGACGCAGTCCTTCCTCACACACCTTTGTTTTTTTGTATATTCACTGACTCTTTTGAAGAAATTGCAAATGAGAAAATGTTAATGTTTATAATTATCAAAATGTCAGCTTTTGAAATCCAGCCATACATGTTCAAGCCCGAATCAGATCTGAACTATTACGTGGACCATCACTTTTTAAACTTTGTTGTAAACTCATTGTTTAATATGGTGTGTAGTAGGTTGTAAAACATACAAGGACACAATACGGCTCGTATAAAATGTAAACCATCTGCCGGTTTTCTAACTTCATGCTTTCATTCCAGGTTGCTCAGCGTAGCAGACGCAGTCAGGGACGTTTCCACCTGTTATCCCAATGAATGATTACGTCTGACCTCGGAAGGCTGAAAGTCAGACCATGTGCAAACCGCAGCACAAATGACTGCTGCAGCTACTGTCTTAGATTTCATTTTTGTTTGTCTGGTGCATTGTTTTTGTACAAGGGTTTGTCTCACTGTGATGAAGTTGGTTGCTACTGTTAAAAGTCTTTGGTGAGAGGTTTGAATGTATGTTTTTCGTTGAAGTAACTGCTGTAAACAAGGGTGTTGGTACAAACATTTTGTTTTTGTACATTGGAGTATTAGTGTTTCCAGTGTTATTCGTCATGATATCTCTGTGTGCAGAGCTCCTTTAAAATAAATAATGTATTTAAGCAGGTGTGCACTGTAGCTTGTTGCTACCTACCTTGATGTTTCTGAAATCACGTTTTGTGGACTAGATTCTTACTTCAGCTAAGTAAGATGAATAACCCTGGGTTTTGAGATTCACATACCTCTATTCTATGCAATTGCTGTTTCATGTTATTAAAGTGTTCAAGTGCACTGATCAATTTCTGTTGTTCTTTTTTTATGTTTCTCTTAACAGTTCAATTTGTCACCTTGTATAGTGAGAGGTGAATGATATTTAAACTGCAACAAGGAGTCCCACACGGTGCTTATGATGTATTTTCACGCTGTTGTAAGGCCGGATGGGTGCCAAGGCAGAGAAAAACAATTTATTTCTAATTTTATGCATTTTTAGGATTTTTTTTCAGGTCACAGTAAACTTGTTTTTCACTTGTTTATAAACCAACACAATCTCTGATAATGTTTGCTCTATAAGAAAACTGCAGTTTGAACTAAATGCTTTCCAGTCTTTGTAATGTGAAAATGTTCTTGAATAAAATTGTTTTTTTAATGTATTAATATATAAAACACATTTTCCTCTTTTGGTTTGTATGTACTGTTGGTGACATGACTTTTTGGGGGGTTACACTCTGTGGGTGCTCAGAAAATGGTTAGGTGTTGATAATGATAGTAGCTTCTGAAAAGAGACTTCCACTGGTTTTCCTCCTATGGTCCACATAACGTGCACAGAAGATGCCTTGGAATAGCTCACAAACTAAAAAACCCGTGAACAAAAATGAATTATACCCAGTTAAATAGCCTTCTCTAGTGAATAGAACATTTTTACTCATACAGCTGTTTAAAGATTAGTGCAACTCCAAATGCAAATGAGTATTGTGTCTTGTGCAGGTAAAGAAATGTATGCTGTCATCAATACATTTAAATAACCAAGATGGAGCAGCAGCTCTCCAGATGATTGGTACAAGACAGGTGCATTTCTGGCTCAGTAGTTCCTGGAAGCAGCTGTTACACATTTGATTCATTGTGCATGTGTCTTCTGTCCACAGCTGTCGTGAAATCATCTGGTCAACATCACAATTAGAAGATGTCCTGAATTAACCCAACAACTGCTCATTCATTCACATTCTGAAGAAAGAACTTCAGAGCTTAATCAAGAGAAGACTTGAGGTATATGGAGTTTATGGAGACTCCTGTGAAATCTCAAATACATCTATTTACAACTGAGAAAAATTACAGATAAGTAAAGTATATTTTCAGTTGCTGGAATTCTGTGATCTCCGTCACACCTTAAGAAAACTGTCCAAAACTTCCCTCATACTATATTTCTGCATTTTCCCTACAAGGATTACCACATGTGTGCTAATTTTCATTTTACAGTCCACTGGCAGTTCACAATTATAAACATAATCACAATGACAGAGCAACTCTAGACAAAACATTTCACATGATATGTGTTAAACTAATCAAAAAACAACATAGTTAGGACATTAGGGCTTCATCTGTTAAGGCGTTCACATAGTATGACCAAATGCAGCGCAACAAGAAAGACAGAAATTCCACCGCAATTGTGTGTTATATACTTTATACAATATGTTAGTGAAACATTAAAGACATTGATACCCTAATAAATTTATAAAAAGCCAAAAACTTAGTAGAGGATAAAGGATAAAGCTTACAGCAATAGCTTAACAGTTTAGAAAAATTTCCCAATTACTTTCTTGTCGAATTACTTGTTGAATTAGAATCAATGGCTAACACCCCTCTCACATCTTTACTAACCAATAATACTGCAGGACTAACTGCAGCAATTATCATACTGCACAAATAAAATACATGGGAAATAAGAAATCTAAACGGAAAAAAAAAACGAGATATTATGCAGATGTCTGGGGGCTGTAGATGCCTCTAGTCATCCGCTGCACCCTCCTCCTCAGAACTGTGGGAAATGCAATAGAAGTGTTTAGGACGACTTAATAGTGCTCACGAATAATCACTATCATCATTACATCCAGTAATACAGTATGTAGTTTAATGAAAACCTGTAATAAATGCATTCAAAATGAAGTTTTAACAATAAATATAATTTAATATAAATTGTTGAATAACAAAACAAACACATTTTTTTTTTCATCTTCATTTTACTTGTATACTATTGTATTTTGTTTGTATTTTGTAACACAAAGCCGTGCTGCAAAGGGCAACACATTTAATTATCTGATTATCTACCTGAAGGATCCTGGTGTGTAGCATTGTCCCCTTCTCGTAAGGTGGAGATTAGAAAAGTTGCACAGATGAACAGAACTGGAGTGATGAATAAATTAGATCGATTATTTTACAAATACCAAGGAAAGAGATGCTACACGAGAAGTTACATTGAGTTACTTAAGTCAGGAAGGATGTCATAACTCTGACGCTCTGCACTGTTACACACACATTTCTTGTGAAAAGTATACATTTAAACTAGATTATTTTTACCTGTAAGAGCCTTGTGCATCACCAGTAGGAGTCCTCTCTTTGACACCCTGACCCTATGAGAAAACAAAACACAAACTATGCACTAGAGAAAAAGTTACATATGGTCTTAAGAGGAAATTACTTACGATCATATATTAAGTGATATAAGTAATTTTGACTATTCACTTAAAACTAAATGGTATAAATCTTACTTGCTGAGAAGAAGTAATGGGGAATGTTTCATCACCATAAATGATTACACCGGGACATCCATCAGCATTTTCCACACATTGGATGGAAAGCTGTAATATCATCAAAAATTCATTTTGAAAATTAAATGTATTATATAATGGCTGTATTACAACACCAAAGTCAACCACATCAACAGCAGTGTGCGGAAATTGCACTCCATGCTAACAGTGCTAAGGTTCCAAACACACAAACAAGCACAACTCGACTGGGATTCACTCGATTCTCACAGTCAGTGGACATCCAAAAACAAAGAGCATCCTCCCAAACTTCCACACTTCTGCATACTTTACCAAATACCAGTATGTTCATTTTAGCCCAAATGTTTAAACTTACATGTAGATCATTTAATTTAGCAGAAGAAGCCATTTTGTTTTTTTCCTTGTTCTACTGAAACGTTCCATACGTCACACCAGCGAGGTGTCATCAAACCATGTTATGTATTCTATCTAATGTACTCCAATATGTTATTAATACAGCATTTCAGTGTTGAGCATGTCAAGCTGCTTTCTACAATGTGAAAACCTTTGATTTATTTCTGATAACTGTTTTATTCATTTTTATTTTGGTTAGTATTACACAAGAACAAACCGATTATTGATTGCACTTACGTTGCTCTTCCTCTATTAAAAAAAACTACCAAAAACAATAACTGTCAAATCACTAAGCAATCCCTGATGACCCATGATTCAAGACATGTCCAAATTAAATACACTAAATTATTCTCCATTTCCCTCAAATTCCCCCAAAACATACCTCCTTTTTTGAGATTCTCTTACGGAGTGTGGATTACTATTTTTTTCTTCCCATCATTGTATTCCACCTCGGTCCACCGTTTCGAGTGAGAGTTGTTCATCTATTAGAGATGCGTCTCTTAGATTTAATTGAGAGATTTCTTCAAAATGAATCTAAAACCATTTCACAGACCAAGAAGAGACCAACCCTGTGCCTGTGATGAAGAACAAGAATGAAGTCAGACTTCTGCGTTTTCCCTTTTTGCATGCCACAGATGAGCAACTTAGTTTGTTTCATTTCTCAAAGGAAACTTTGCACTGCACCGAAATATGTGAGGTGCAACCACCCACAAACCAGTGTTATTTGGTTGGAACAGGAGGTGAACTTCAGGCTGCCTGTGTTGAAGTCAAAGGCTTTTTTTCCCCTTTTTTTTTAAACACATCAACAGTGTCACATTTTGCAGTATATGGCAGCTTCATGATAGCTCTGCTGCTGTTGAAGATAGTTGCTATCCAACCACAGGTGATTACTCATGAAGAAAACATATAGCAGGCCTTGTTTATGAACATTATGACCAATGCTACATTTTGCTGAGTTTATTGTTCGATGATTTGTGGAGATTCAAGCAAACATGGCAACAAAATCATGAACGTGTTTTTGTACGGATGTGAAAAGATAAAGAGTATGACTGTAGTGTCCTAAATGCTTTGAGAAGCAAATTGTTTCTGAAATTGTGATAATCAGAGAGTCTTCAGTGGCTTCAATATTCAAGCCAGTCAGAAAAAGGTCAACTTAAACAAGTAAATGTAAAAAAGTAAACATAATTAGTTCTCTCTTAAAAAATCTATTAATTTAGCAATAGTGAAATACTAAACATTAATCACTTTGATGTTGCTCTATTGGAGAATTATCAGCAAATGACAGATTGAAATTCTGTTGGTAACAGTGTTATGTGTGAATTTTAGATGTTAAGGACTGCTAGGTGCAGAAGTCTGGAAATCAGATGTCAGTGCTGTATGTTCAGTTAGGATGTTAGTTATACATTCAGTTGTAGCTCTCATACAAACAGACGGCAATGTCCAACACTTAAATCTCTATGACTGAATGACATTCGGATTCACAGCTCAACCCAAAGTTTACCTTTGTGCTAAACCTAATGCAAACCCCAGCTTATCTTATTTATCCTACACTCATACCTGACCATTATACTAACAGTATATGGTACATTCACTTAGGCTGTTTAAAAGCTTGCATTAAAAACCATCAAAGTCCCTGTATTTCCCTTTAAGGGGCACGATGCAAGGAAAGGTGTCACGTATAAATTTATCACACTGCTTAAATCACTATGAAAACTAATGTGATGAAAATGTAGTTGACTTGATGGGTGTATAAACTGGCTCCTTATTTAAACAATTAATCACACTGATTAAAACCTTCCCCAAAAAATGATCTTATCATATGTATTATGTTTTTTATATTTATATTTTATTATATTAATTTATGTTTTTCTGATTTGTCTCCTTTACTTATTTTAATTCATATTTGCATTTAAACAGGTCCTGTAAAATATTAAAACTGAAATCTTTTTATTTCAGTTTTACATGTATTTGCAGTCACTTTGCTTCTTTCAAGAATACAGCCCCTGCAGTCTTTCTTAGAATTTATGTTACAGGATATGTAAAACAATATAAAATCAGCAGCAGACTAGTTTTGCAGCTTGCTGTTACCCACATCCTGCTAGGATAGGAAAAAATTATAATATTAGGACATTATACCTTTACCCATAATTACACTGCACTCAACTTACACTTCTATTTCCAATTATATCCTTCTGCCAGGATATAGATGATTCAAAGTTTTAGATAAATACAATTTGTTCTGAGCATCATCCTGATATTTTTTAGCTCACGTATATGATTATTTAAGGTAAGGAAGTCACCTTATGTAAATCAGCACAGTACAAAAAACTGACCTCTCTTCCATTTGCCAAGCCCTCTAGTGGCAGAATATATTTGGTTATTATTTGGACTTTCAGAACTGCCATTCTCACAAATGACACCTATCTACATACAACAGCCTGCTCACCTTAGAATGTATTTATTTGACTTTATGTCTAATGAACCATGTAGAATATTAAATATAATATAAACTGTACTATTATGTAGTTTACACAATACAGATTTACAGTGCAACATAATGAAAAAATGAAGCTGGAAGTCAGATTATCTTATGAATGAGGCGTATGCAGAGTGTCAGGTCATTAGCCAAAACACAACAGAGAAATGTGGGATAAACATCATGATGTAGGCTGTTTAGTTCAGAGTAAAAAATGACTAGAGAATGTCTATAACACAATTTAAATTTTGTTTGTGTAATATTCATCCAATAGTGCTGCTTTTGTCCAGTTTGCTCCTCAAAAGTGTTTTTATTTTTTTCAGTTACTTCGTAAATACTCCAGGTGTCACCATTGCTTTTGGTCAATGTTATCTGTTATTTCAGTTGACTACACTTTAATGGGCTGAGTTTACAAGTTAATATCTTTACAACAAGTTATAAGTTCAATAAAATGACAATTTTCTTAGTATCTTGTTCTATCTTCTGAAAGTCGGACTAAGGTGTTTAAATCTGGCCAAATGTGAGTGTGAGCAAGTTTTTGGGCCTTGTGGTTACCACATGTGTATTGTTTGTTATGTGCCCACCCAGCTTATGTTTCATATGCTTTGCTTTTTTACAGAGAAGCCAAAAATGATAATTCCTGTTCTTATCAAAATAATATTTTATTTAAATCAACCAGAAGTTCAGATGGTTAAATCTTGAAGCATTGTTGCATTTTAGATTTACAAAAGTACAAACAAATAAGCTTTAGTATATTATTTTATTTTTTGTTAACCAGAATAGGTTTATATTACACAGTATATACACATACTGCTGTATGGTGTCAATTTTTTGTTGTTAGCAGCATGATTCAACCCTAATCTGACAACAGTAATCTGGGATTACACTGTACTCAGGATAACATAAAAATATTGCAAATAAATAGCTAATAATTCATTTTGTTACACAAACAAAAATGAATTCACACTTTATGTTTGCTCTGGGACACCTTCTTTTTTCTAATGAAATCTGTTTTTCTATGTTTGTATTGCATTAGCGGAAATGTTGCGCAACAGTTATGAGGTACATATTCACAGAAAAATGCAGACAGGAAGACAAACACATGCACAAAAATGATCTTCTGCCTTTTTTTCTTTCTTGCAAATGGTCTAAATAAGAATAAGCAACACTGCTTTGTACAGTTTTGGGTACAGTTAGTGCTCCACAATATACGTCACAGTAATGCTGTACTTAAACAACATTAATTGAATTTCTAATCATTTAATAACATATAATGTGTGCATTATTTTTTCATCTTTCCAAAGGATTTAAGATTTAAGATTTACTCTATTCTAGTCTGATCAGTGTATTTTGAAATAAGACTTATTGGCTCAATAAATTGTGGTTATTTAATTGACTGTATATTTGTTTGTTAATACAGTATGCTGAATCAAAGCACAATATAAACTCAAATTCTTCTTGTATGCACCCCATAATGATGAGTTTTTACCTAATAAAGTAATTTCTGTATCTAAACCTAACCAAACCGTAACTGTATGCTAATTCTATTTAAATTGTTAAATTGTTCATAACTGCACAGAGAATCTGAGAAAAGTGAAGGTCAACAGGAGCCCACAGCCCCTTGCAAAGTTGATAAACTTTTCATTAGGGAAATACACAGTGGCTCAGTGCATTGCAGCTTAAGAAAGCACAGAAACATACAAAACACAATCAAATTAAGAAAACATCACAGCCACAGCATTTACAAAAAACACTGGATATACAGAAACACAACTAAAAACAGAAAGGTGCTGCAGAGAAAACACAGCCACATGCAAAACTGGCTGCAAATAGGGGAAACAAAGACAAACGGAGAAACACACAGAAAATACAGAAACACTGCAAATAGCGCAGACAGCAACAGGAATGTTTCCAGGGAGCAGTAACAAGAAGTGATGGACACAGTTGGGACATGATGGTTGTTACTTTAGTGACTCATCAGGAAACTGAAATCAACTATCTCAGTTGTCTTGGGAAAAACCCTAACCCTAACTAATACAGATGTTCTAATTTTTTGCATTAAACTTCTAATTGCACAGTTCAGATATTTGGTTGAGTTGTGTTTTGTGTATTTGCAGAGTTTTTTTTTTTCTAAATGCTGCACCTTCGTTCTCTCATTGGTGTAGTTGCTTTGCTAATTTACTTGTGTTTTGATTTGCACATGCCTTTAGCTGCACTGTGTTGAGCTCTCATGGCTACCGTACAAACGCTATCGCAAGTTGTCTCCTTTACACAAGGTGCTGTAGGAAATTATTCCACGTTTATAAAGTGCTTAATTGAGAACCATTTGTACTCAAATCAGTCTGGATCAAGCTCTGATTGGTCCACTCCTCACACGTCCCGCCTCTGTGATGCTACAACCAGCCCCTCCCCTCTCTTCTCTCTGCGGCTCACAACCGCGTCAAACACACGGCACGCGGCGCAGGCAGGCGGGCGAACAGGAAACTTCACCTCACCTGAGTAAAAGCCTAAACTGTTCTTCCAGGAACGGGAAAGTTCCGACAGCCCTGCGTGCGGAGGATGAGCGATTAAGTTGTTCAAAGAGGTTGTCAGCCACGGCAGAGTCACCTTTCGTCCTGCTGTGTGCGCTTCGGTCCTGCGCTGCTCCCCGCGTGACATGAAAACACTCCGCGCGCGCGCGCGCGCGTGATTCCGTCGCGTTCCACGACGCAGGTCCACGAGCAGCCACGATGGTTAAATGTCCTGTTTAATGGTCCAGGTACGTAGACTGGGACTCACAGCTGGACGCGCTACGTGCCTGCTGAGCTACACTCGCGCTGGCTTGTACACTCAGTGTTGTTATGAAATAGGCCGGGTGAGACAAAACGAATAAACAGTGTTACATTCCTAAAATGTTTTGTCTTTAGTGTAAAAAAACATAGTTTTTTAACCACAGAATTACAGATGTTGTATATGCAGTGTTTTATATTGATATAAAATCTCATGAGTTAGTATTCTCAAGTGTTTTGATTCTAGTTAGTGAGTTTATTGTGACCTTGGGGTTTTAGTGATAAAGGAATAGTCTTCTTCAGACTCCTTCATGTATGTTCTATGAGCTGCAGTATCAGGCCACAGCAGGCCTTGTGTTTTATGGCATTGTGTCACGTCCCTGTATTGACATCTTTACAGCAGTCAACCTGCACACTGGACACTGCGGACCACATGTACACAGGAGGCAGGTGTGCATGAAGTTCTTATTGTAAACGTTGTGGCGCCACCACATTTGAAGCATTAAAGTTCAGTCTTTACCAGTTTTGAATGTGGAAAGATGAAAAAAAATTTTTAACTCAGTGTCCACCAACTTAATTTTTTACAGAGCTTTCTGAAACATCTGATTGTGTTCCTTTGCGGTGGGAAATTGCTGAGTTGCCATGGAGATGGCTTAGTTGTCATTACTTGTGTAGTATTAACTTATTGTTGTATTTTAAATAATCTCTCTGTACTTGCTGATGGTTGAATAGCTTGTTTCTTTGCTTCCTTTGTTGTAGTTTGTCATCTGATGTTAAATTTAAAATTTTTTTTAAAGGTCCTAATCCTCTTACACACACACTCTAGCTTCAGCTGTTGTAATTAAGTTGATTTATTGCAACAGATGTTTGCACATCAGCATTTTATATGTGAAAACTATGCATAAGCCTTTTGCATATCCAACTTTCCCACCTCTGATGAACAAACTAGAGACATTCAAAAGGCCTACACCCTGAAAACAGATGTAGCCATAAACAAACAGGGACAAAAACTTTGAATCAAGTGCTCTTTAGATAAGCTGAATAATGAAGTCAGCACAGAGCTACATGATCATGGAAAAAAACGACAAGAGGGCATCCTGTAAGCACGCATCAACCACGTGGGCTGTACGAACAATCATTGCCTCTGGTTTGTCTCCATCCACCCGTTTCCTGCCCGTAAACAGCAGCTTGCTAATTTAGATGTAAATCCTCCTACTCAAAGAACACTTTTATGACTGTTGTCCTCCAGAGAGGTATTTCTGTACACTGTGTAATAGCAGATAACAAATGATTTGTTATGTGCTCATCAGGTCAGCTGAGGTACCTGTTTTCTATTTAATGTGTGTCTTTGTCTTCATGTTTCTTTTGACCAACACTGCTCAGGGAACTCAGTGCACTCTCACTCTTTTCCACTAAGTACACAGATGATGATCCATTATAACTATTATAGCCGTTACTAGCTATTATAAATAGATGACCTCAAATAGGAAATGTACTGAGCTGTGCCTGAACCACAGTACTGTACAGGACTATGGGTTGTAATTACACTTTGGATCTAACCTCAGATTATGTGGAAAAACATAGACGGGAGCTTGGAATGAGACGAAAGAAGTTTTGATCAGTCAGGATTCATAAATGGAGGCGTGAGACTAATCAGATGTGAAACGATTAGTTAGTTAGTTAAAGAAATGAAAACGCATTATAATAATTTATTTATTTAGGCATTTTTCAAGCAAAAATACTGAACATTTGTCTGTTCCAACTTCTCAAAGTTTTGCTTCTGGTCTTCAGGATTTATGTTAACTGACTTGATAACTTTTATTAATCATCATTTATTATTTTCTTAATTTCTAATGTTTCACAAAACAATAATGAAAATACAGTAAACGATATTTGATTTCTGGTTATTGTGGTCCGAGTTTCATGCTTTTAATAGGATTAGGTTATGATAGAAGATATGATAGCGTGTTGATGTGATGCACTCCTGACCATGAGGAAAAACTTGTGGAGGCGAGTGATTAATGTGCAAATTGTTTATGCCAGTTTGTTGCCTGACCCACTTTTTCTGTGTTGTTGGCCAACAGGGACGCACGCTCGCTACCAGAACGGCAGATGTCACTGTATCTAAATGCACCTACCCTCTCTTTACTTACTAAGATGATGAATAGTCTTTGGGGCCTTTTATCCAATTCCAAATGTATGGTTCAGTTTGAGATATAGAAAGAAACAGATGAAAGTGAGATGCCTTAACATAAATTTTTAAACATCACCATAGTAACAGCTGAGTGGATGCTCAACATGAATAACATCGTACGTTTGTGGTGGTCCAAGCACAGCGCTCACTTCTTTTTTAAATTATAGCCAAAATCATTACATTCTAATCAGCAAACTATATTTTGAGGCCTTGTGGGAAAATGACGTGACTTTCAGTGCAGGTTCTGCTTGTTACTGTGGTTCATTGATGCTATTTGATTGCAGTGTCTGTGTTTTTTTGGGCCTCGTAATATCAACATGTCTTTCTCTCTCCCTCTTTGTTTCTGCTACAGAGGTGTGGAGCTGTCACATGTAAAAGGTCGGAGCAGAATGCCATACAAGTTCGCATGCTGGGTAAGGACACCAACTGACCTGAATACCTCAGTGAGAAAGGCTGGTAATATGTGTAGTCAGTAACAGATATTTGGCAACTCTGCTTCAGGCTTTCACTAACCTTTGGCCCAGTGTAATCTCTGTCAAACAGAGAAGCGTATTTGTATCTCTGTATATATATATCTGTTTTTTGTGGCTCTCAATACGGCAAGTTTCATAATTTCATAAATGTCACGAGTCCAACTTGAGAAGCCTTGATGTCTGTGTCCTAGTTTAACTGTTGAGTTTTACTCCAGTCATGTTTTTTGAAGTAGCGTCTAGACTGGAAACCGTAAAATGTAGCTGTTTATCTTAACTCCAGTATCAGACCTTGATGATTCAGACCTTGAAATGTAGCCAAAGCTGTTTTTTTTCTTCCATATTAATGTCAACATTGTTTAAAAGTTCCCTGGGAAAAAAAGAGTGAAAGCGTCAAGCAACCTCAAACATCTGAAAAAAAGGTAACAAGGGATCATGTGCATAACCATTGTAAAACAAAAAAGTGTGCACATGTTCACATACTGGCACGTGGGTAACAAAAACAAGCAGAAATGTAGATGCCAACACAAACACTGACCACTTCATTCACTGGCTGACCCACTTTTCTATAGTGGCCGGGCATAAAACGTGACCAGTGGCGTCATTAAAGGGAATCAAAAATAAGACTAGTCTGTACTCTTTATTGTGTGTGTATGTGTGAGCAGTGAGACACTGCCTGACATTGAGGCAACGAGGAATCATTTGGAGCCAGTAGTCCACTGGCAGACTCCCAAGTTTACTCACCAAGACTCCCACTAATCTCGTCTACTCTCTATCTTTCTGTGTCTCATTCTGTGCCATAATCACTGTTTCACTGTGTCTTACTTTGTGTCACATGCCTTCTCTTAACACGTCCACACAGTTGTGAATCTTAGCTCTGTTTGTTTGGTGCTGTTATTCTTTCTCAGCTTTATTCACATGTTCTCATTCATTAAAGTCACATGTGGTTCAGCCCTGGTCCTCACATGTCGCCGCTGTCACACTGTTTCATAATGACAACTTCACAATTACAGTTGTAAGCTTGAGTATGATTATGATTTGGCATCTTGCCTGAACATATATAGCCGGACTCACCCCATTAGGGCGGTTGATTCTTTCAGTCTGAGATAATGTGGTCTTGTCATCCTCTTAAAACAGGTTAGATGTTTACGATGAGAAGAGGCACGGTAAAGGTCACGTAGCAGTGGAGCAAAAATCACAAATAAAAAACACACAGTGCAAGAAGTAAAGTGGTGCTGTGTGCCGTTAGAGACAACTGTTGTATAATCCAGTTGATCAGGTTTCACACAGAGCCTGACAGCTCACCTGAAGTTCACCTTATTCTTAATGTTTACTCACCTCCAGCTCTATGATAAGCTTACAGTGTTTTTTTTCTATCACAACTAAATGTGGATGTTTTTGTTTTTTATTATTTTTATTTTCTACTGTGTGTGTGTGGATGTGTGTGTGTGTGTGTTGGTGAAATAGCTCTGTGTGACATACTTTTCACTTTTAATCTTAAGGTATGTTTCTAGGAAGAAATTGTAGGTGAACTGCTTCTGAAAACATGATTATTAGAGACTTTATTAACAAGTAAAAAGTAAAAGTTGTGGTTTGTTCCTAATGGCATCATTAAATATAATATTCTGAACACTAAATAAAAAAAAAATTCTGAATACATTTCCACTAAATATTGTGCCTTATGTCTCATTGTCTGCTTCACACAGTGTGACGCAGCCCGTATATTTTGTCATGACGCTCTTAGTCTCCTGATTCTTTGCGATCGACTTCTTGTGTCTGATTTCAAGGCCATGTGTCTGTCTGTGCGTGTCGGTACTTCTGTCTGATTGTGACTGTTTTTTCAAGGGAGCATTTCATTGCAAATATGCAATATAATGGTTACAGCACTGCATCTCCACAATTGTTCACATATGTACTTACATGAATTTAATTGTAGTTTTGTTAATTTATGTACAGTTAGTTACAATTAGGTAGTAATTGCAAGAAAATATATAGTTAAGGTAGTAAAACTTACAGAAATAAATAATAGATAGACTTATTAATACTAAGCTGCTATAGATAATAATGTACGGGGAAGGTATTATATGTCTTTATATGTCTGTGTTTACAGCCGTGTTCCTACTGAGCAGTAGACGGGTCCCTGAACCCAAAGTCCTGTTGATATTCACACGGATCTGCAGTTGGGATGGCCGCATACTGTCGAGTAGTCAGAGTAAAAGAGTGTGTAAATGAGCTCAGTGGGGAAGAGGAGGGGCTTTTAGACTCCACAACAACACTGGCGCGAGGTAGACAGTAGAGGGGAGAGAGAATGCGGCAGAAGGAGGGAGCAGACTGTCAGTGGCCGACTTTGGGAAAGAGGGATACGGACAGATTCTCTTCTCTTTTTTCTGGCTTTTCCTTGCTTGACATTTTTATCTTTTTTTTAATCATCTTTTTTATCGTTGAGCATCCTTTTGTTCACAATCTTTCTCTATCATTCCTGCTTCTGTTTCTGTCTCACTCTGCAGTCTTTGTTCTGCTGTCCTACATCCAGACTTGCTACAGTCTCAATCTGTCCTCTTTATTTTCCCGTATGGCTACCTGACAGTGAGCCTCTCCTTCCGCCGTCTCTCGTCCTCCTCTGTTTTTGTTTTTGTTTTTTTGTTCTGCCATCTTTCTTTCTCTACCCATTTTCACTTTCAAGCAGTCTTTCCATACACTTGTCCGTCACCCATCTTTCTTTGTGTGCTGTGAGGATGCCCGTGTTAGAGGGGCTCTGGGGCTCAGATGTAAGGATGCGGGACTCTGGTCTTGGTGTTGGGATTGATGTCAGGGTCTGTTCAGATGAGGCTCCACACTCGCCGGTATGGGGTCCACTCAGGACTCCTCCGGTTACCTGTGGAGGCCTGTCGCTGGCCCTGGAACTTCCAGCTCTTATAAGGCAGCTCAGGACAGCCTGGAGGGTGCGCAGGGGAGGGCCTCGGGGACCTGACAGAAATCAGGCAAGCACTTGGCTGGACACTGAGAAGGAGGAGGTGAAGCAGGACATAGAGGACAGGAGCACACATCTGGAAGGTGACTTGCACATATTATATGTTACAAGTAAATTAAAGCTTATGGGAGTCGAAGTTCTGATAAATGTTTAATGTCTGTTTTTTGTAGCCTGCTGGCTACATGAAAATGCATTCATCACAGCAAAAAGACACTGGATGTTTGGGAGGCATTCCTTCACAATGTGATGATTTTTGTGGTCATGTTTTTTAGGAGGTTTCTTTCATAAATACCATCCTCATGTTTGTTTGTACTTTTGTAATTTGACTATTGGACTTTTCAGTCTGTGCCTGACTGCGTGCTTTCATTTTTGACGAGTGCATGTGTGGATGCATATGTTTGTGTTTGTGACAAGTGTGCCTTTGGCCGTATGTGTGTGTGTGTGTGTGTTCCTTAACTGACGTGGGTTGAGACGAGGTTCAGACAGCTGGGCAGAGTAGAAGGTGAAATGAGGGATTTAGGCTTTAAAGCCAAAGTGTCCATTAAATAAAGCTGTGTTACCATCTGCTGAGCTGCAGTTGTACTGGTGACACTGATATGACGCCATCAGTCGAGCCTCTGTCTGTCTGTCTGGAGTGTAACACACTGGAGGTGTGGTATAAATTACTTTATAGGGATTATCTGAAATACCCAGCATGACATGACATCATGTTAATGGTACCTTTAACTATTTATTGATATTACTGGCCGTGGGAAGACCTGCAATGCCCACTCTGTTTGCACTCAGAGGTGTTTTGGACAGATTTTACTGACAGCTGCTAGTGTTTTTAGATAATTTCACTGCCATTGCTTGCTATCAGTGTTATCAGTCAAAGACTTTGATATAAGCGTATGAACACAATTACTAACATTGACAATAATTTTGTGATAGACAAAGTTGACTAAAATATGTAAATAGAAGTTAAAGTGAGTTCAAATGAAGATATGATTCATACAGTGGGGAATTACCTGAACCTTTGTATGACTCATTAGGTGGGAAGTGGACAAATGTATGCTGTTCATTGGCTGTGACTTTCCCTTTGAACTGTGATGACCTTATTCATATGGCGAAATCTTATAGAGGATGAACGTTTATCTGTATAATATTTAGTATCACTACGTACAATATGTGTTGAGATAACTTGTCATGGTGATAATGAGTCATTGTGAAAACATAAAGAACATTTTAGGGAAATTTAGGAGGTAGAAAATGTACAGCTGGTAGTGTTTTAGAGTTCAGCATTACAGGCAAAATATTTCAGTTGGTAGATCTTCAGTAATACCTAAATTGTGAACAAAACAAACACCAGAATTCCCTTTTTTGATTTTTGGAAATTGGTCATAGCAAAACATAACACATGACCATGACCAGCAGTTTGATGCACACAGCAGGTATTGTGATGAATTGTTTAAGTATTTATTTAATCAAATTACATTTGACATAAACAGACAAATAGAAATAGTTAGCACTGCCACTGAGTCAACTATATCTGGAGATTGCATCTGGCTGTGTGGATGTAATGAACTGTATGTATCTTTTAAAATTTTTTAAAATGAAAAATCCCACATTGTTACAGCGACTGTCTGTTTAAAACTGTTTGTATTTGAGTGTTGGCGCTGCATATGACAAATGTGTCTCACTGTGTCTTTCTGAGAAGGAAGAAAATGCCCCAAAGCACAATTTTTGTCGTAAACACCCACTGATTCAGTGAAGCCAAGTGAACATATTGCTATCAGTGCCCCCGTGTGTGTGTTTGTGTCAGCATGTGTGGATGATGAATGCCAAGAGTGTGATCTTGTCTGTACATTTGGAATCAGGGATTTATCCTCATTTGCAAGTGTAAGGGCGCATGACGAGGCGCGTGTGCATTGTGTCTTTAAACACCCCTTTCAACTGATTCACGTTTTCATCCTTCAATGACCCAGTTCTGCTCAGTGTGGAGACAATGACCTATTTACCACACAGAAAGTTAAAGGAAGAGAGAGGGAAAGAGGCGAGTGTTGGTGCTGGGGGGGTTGGGTAGAGGAGAGGATGGATCAGATGGGGATAGCAGGAAGGAATGAAGGATGATTTAAGCAGTACCAGGAAAGAGAGAGAGAGAGATCAGGAGGATGAGACTGGAGACAGAAGTAGGCGAGGATTGAGGGATGGAGTGACACATAAAATAGAAGTAGGGAGACATAGCTAGAGTGAAGGAAGAGAGACGGAGGGTGGTGTGTGTCTGTGTGTGTGAGCAGGGAGCGATCTGAGTGTTTGCTGCGATGCTTTTTCCAGATGATGTATTTCCTCGTCTCTTGCCAGAATGCAGGATACACAAGCAAAGAGGCTTTCCCCCTTTTTCTCGCTCAAACTAGGCCAGCAGGACTCTTTTGCCTCACTTTAATAGGGTGAGTCACTTCAATTTGCTGAACCACAACATGCATAAATAGGGAACGATGCCACTGTTCCAGTGTATGTTTTGTGTATATCCGCATAGCCTCCTTTCTACAAACTCACTCACACTTTGCTGATCTGTCAGCTACAGTGACTCCCACCCCATTAACAGGTTGTTCAGCTGTTCTTGTAACAGGGAGTCACAAAGATAATGGGAAATCACAACCTCTGGGACATAACACGCTCCAGTTCCTCACTTGTGTTCTGTAAATGATTCAGAATTCCTGTAGTTTTTTGTTTATTCAAGTGTAAATGTGTGTGTGTTGGGACCTAGTCCTGCTGTGTGTTCTTGTCACTGGCCTCGGGGGGGTGTGGATTGCACATTTTTAAACAGAGGCATTATGCAGTATTTAGGGTTTGTTGTGCTGTTGTGTTCCCTTTCTGTCTGATAGGTGGTAGCGCAGCAAGGATGAAAATTTCTGCAGACATTTCCTGTGGAAAGAATTTATACATTAGACAAAAATGCTTTATATTCTCTTTGGGGAAAATGTGCTGTCAGCATGTCAGAAATACAGCACATGAGCACTGAAAACATGTGAGTAACACAGATTTCCTTTTTGGAAAACATTTGTCAGCTTCTATTAGAAAACCTTTGTAGTTCAGTCCTTCAGTTTGGCCCTTGGTCGAAATATACGCAGGCAATTCACTCTCTGTGTTTCAAAATGAACCATGCCAAAAATGAGTTATTGTGTGAACAGAACCTCTAATGCAGCCATAGCAGCACCGGCTGATAAATAATAGGTGTTAAAGACTTGCACCGGAACAGCTGCATCATGAAATCCATTCTCTTCAGGTGAACTCAAACTAGATTCATAATGTTCTGGTGATTTCATTGACAACAAAGTTCCTATGGTTTAATAAAGTCTGATTTAATGACTCTAAATCTGCTGAACATCCATGTGCTGCACCGGGAAACACTTTGCTCTGTTGTCCTCTCATCACCCTGCTGGCGGCTCAACTTCTCGTTCGGCCATTAACCTCTCGCTTGCTTTCTTCCTCTGCTCTCTGGCTCTGCTCTCTTTAGTCTTTTGACACTCGTCTCCTTTGCCTCCTTCCTTCGTGGAAGTCAGATTCATGGATTTCTGGAGAATGTCTGCAAACAGCAGCCACAACAAAAGGTATTTAGACTGATGCACATAACTTTCTGTTTTTCCCATCTCCTTTTCTTCCCATCTAGCTGATGGTAGAGTGAGCACTGGTCATGCTGGTGTGTTGCTGGCTGAGAGACGAGGCTCCTACCCGCTGATTGACCTGCGCATACTGAAGAGTAAGTCTCCGCAGTCATTTAAATACAACTCACTATACATTCATTGTCCCTGTCAGCAGTTCTCAGTCCACTCACACAACTCTCACTCTTGAAGAATTATGATGAAATATATTTAAATTGTAATATTTAAATAATGTTTGTGCTAATACTGATACAATATAAAATAACTTAAGTCGTATAAAGACGATACAGTAAATGAAATGCAATTGTATACTTACCTGATGGAGCATCAGTTTTCACTAAATTACTCATAACCAAAATTATTAGTACTCGGGCAGAGCTGCGTACAATTCAGGAAATCCTGTTTATGAGATTCTTATCTGTCACTGCTGCAAATACTTTCTAATTTCAGCCAGCACCCAGCAGGGGGAGGTAGAGTCTGGTACCAGAAGGAAGGTGAAGCGTCTACTGAGCTTCCAGAGATACTGTCACAACTCCAGGCTGCTGAGGGGGTTGGTGCCCCACACCCCCGGCTCCCTACACCTCCTGGACGACGACTACCTTGGACAAGCTGCAGTAAGTACATACACTCACATGCACATACAAAGAGACACAGTATGTGTCACGTGTGAATCCAAATTGATCGTGACAAGTGTTTGTCTTTTTCTCACAGCATATGTTATCAAAAGTAGGAACATGGAACTTTGACATTTTCCTCTTTGATCGTCTTACAAATGGTAAAATTATTCAACTACGTTACCTGCTGTACTTTATGTTATCATTAGATGTTATTGCCATTTTTCTGTAGCTAACTTACTGCACTTTATGTGTGACTGTTTGTTGGTGTGAATACTTTAGGTAACAGCCTGGTGACTCTGATGTGTCATCTTTTCAATGTCTACGGTCTCATTCATCACTTCCAGCTGGACATGGTCAAACTGCACAGGTTTCTGGGTAAGCTGGTGAAAGTGGGAATAATTCCACTCCTTCATTTCCCTACCTTGTTTTTCACCTAGACGTGGTCTAAGCATGCGTCCAAATACTTTTATTTTTAATTTAATTCGATTGTTGGATTAAATGAATCCAGTAATTAATGTCCATTGTTTGCTTGACTTGAAAACATTTCAGACTGCTTACTTACATCTGCAGGCACAACACATATGTGCCACTAACATGTAATATATAACTTATAACAATGTTTAAGAACATGGAAATGGTAATGAGGACTTTCATACATTCGCTCTTGAACCCGGCAAATCTTTTGACAGGGAAGAATACTGTCAAAAGCTGAGAAGTGTTTCACTTTTCAAGAAAGCCCAGGGTGATGCTGTTTCTCCTTTGTAAATAGCTGTAATATCTTCATTATATTTATAAAATAAGACAATTCTGGTATTTAGCAAATTCACCTCTGCACTTTGAAGACAAGACATTTCATCCGAGTTGCTCAAACTGCATTAATATCACATACAAAATGTGAAAGGTGGTAATTTTCTGTGGTTTAACATCACCTCGTGTCTTGTCAGGTATGGTGCAGGATGACTACCACTCCCAGAATCCCTATCACAATGCGGTTCATGCGGCAGATGTCACTCAGGCCATGTACTGCTACCTGAAGGAGCCAAAGGTAATGAATAATCCTTTATTCCAACAAACTGCCTCTCTGTTCACTCTCTCTCTCTCCTTCTCACACCCACACACACACACACACACACACACACACACACAGACCAGCAATTCACAACCCAACTTCTCCTTGACATATTCTATTAGCTTACCTCCTTGAGGGATAATTCCTGCTCACTTAGACTCCACAACACATCCATCCTCAGCCTGGAGAAATCCCTGAAGCGCTTTGACTAGATTAAGTGTCTCTGCATCTTTCCCTTTATGCAGTAATTGCTTTTGTGTCCTTTGTTGCTCTTCAAAGCACTGTGTGATGCACCTATTTTGTTAAAAGCACTTACATAAATAAATTGAAATCAATACAGCGCAGATGCTTGTGCGCATTAGATAACCTACACACACTCATACAGTATAAGATGAAAAACATGCACCTTATCTGATCAATATGCCATCTTGTTCTTTACTGACAAGGAAGCATTTTTTATTTCAGCTCTGGGGTAAATTTAAAAAAAAAGGACTGTACTCAAGTCAGGAAAAAATCCGGGTGTTCTCTACATTCATCAAGTTTAATGAGTTAATGAGTGTAAGTGTCTGTGGACTGTTCCTGTGTCGTAGCTGGCAGAGCAGCTGAGTCCTGCAGACGTGTTTCTGGGTCTAATAGCAGCAGCAGCTCACGATGTGGATCATCCTGGAGTCAACCAGCCCTTCCTCATCAAGACCAGACACCACCTGGCATCTCTCTACCAGGTAGACGGAAGGGGCACAGATCTGTGCCAGGGTTTTAACGCGTGTGGTAGCTGTTAAACCTGCAAACATTCAATGTCACTCTTTCTGTACAGAACACATCTGTGCTGGAGAGTCACCACTGGAGATCCACTGTGGGAATGTTGCGAGAGTCAGGACTGCTTTCCCATCTGCCTCCTGACATGTCGTAAGCACACACACACACACACACACACACACACACACACACACAGAGCCTGAGCCATATCAATTTTTCAAGACTGATATTAGTATATTAAACAGAAGAAATGTGACCTAGAATATCCACATGTAGTAGGACATTTTACAACATCCATCCATTATTTTAACCGCTTGTCCTCCCTGTTTTTTGACTTGCAGGCTGGACATGGAACAGCAGCTGGGCTCTCTAATCCTGGCTACAGACATCAGTAGGCAAAATGAGTTCCTGTTAACCTTCAGAGAACATCTGGACAACCAGGACCTGGACCTTCAACTAGCTTCACACAGGCACTTTATGCTACAGGTATAATACATCTCACATCCTGCTTATATTACCATCCAACTATGCATTTTCAGAAACGCCTCTTCATTTGAGAAATTTGACAACTTCAGCATGTGTGCCACCAGATTGCACTAAAGTGTGCAGACATATGTAACCCATGTCGGGTTTGGGAGCTGAGCAGACAGTGGAGTGAGAGAGTGTGTGAGGAATTCTACAGGCAGGGTGAGTAAAGAGTCTTCTCAGTGTTGTAAAGTAAAGTAAGAGTCTGGCACAGTATACACTCTCCTTTTAGATCAGTTTCGGTCTGTTTACCTGCTAAATGCTGCTAAAGACCCTCAAACACTGTAGAAAAAGACTGCAGAGTTGTGTGGAATCAATCCTTTTCACATAATAAGCAGCCATTAGTCCATTTGTTCATATACAATGATTGTAACTGGTTAATATTTTATTCAGGTCTGCGTCAGTGTTATATTTGTCTACATCTCTGTATTTCTGACTTTTCTGACTGTTTATCAAACAGGTGACATGGAGAAAAAGTTTGACCTGGAGATCAGTCCTCTGTGTAACCAGCAGGCTGACTCTGTCCCAGCCATCCAGATAGGTGAGCACGCACACAAGCTCTATATAATACCACAACTCACTAAGCTTCAGAAGATAACAGTTAACTACTTATACGTTATTCCTCTGTTTTAGGTTTTATCTCCTACATTGTGGAGCCTTTGTTTGAGGAGTGGCACCGCTTCACAGAGCCCAGTCTGCTCAGTCAGACCATGATGGGTCACCTGCACAAGAACAAGACCCGCTGGAGCCTCCTGCGATACGCGCACAATTCAGAGCCGCAGACGCACTCCCAAGCTGAGCAGCCTGGGCCTGAGGGAGGAGGTGGAGAGGAGGAAGACATTCCTTAATCATCCTCTTGTTTCTTGGTGTGTTTTATCTTCCTGTCTAAATAAGGGAGGGCAGTGTTAATCCACCTCCTTGTTTGTCCTCCAGCATATTTTCTCTCACTGCTGGGTGTCCCCAGGCACACAGAATAGGAGTGTGGCCTGGATTGGTGTTAATGGCTCCCTCTGCTGGAGTGGGAGAGTATAGCACTGAAAGGAAAAAAAAAAAGACGAGACAGTGATGGTACAGCAGTTGAAGGGATAATCTTAGTAAATAAATACCAGTTTGACAAAGCCATGTCTTGTGCTTTAACCCTGTGATTCCTGCTTCTACTGAGACGCAGGAATAGAACTGAAAGGTTGCAGCTGATTGCAGAAGAGGGATCAGTGAATATTGATGTGTTGTTGTTGTTGTTTTTTTACAATGCTGCTAGAACAATAAAGGAAAGCCAAAATTCTATACAATTCTATATGAGTCAGCTGGACTGTGCTGTAAGATGTTATAAAGTATATAAATGAAAAAGAGGAGTATATGAATATATCAAATATATGATGCTTTTTAAACTTTTACACAATACATGTTAGGCTCTTTTCACTTTTTTTTGTCTTTTTTTTTGTACAGCTTGCACTTCTGTTGAATGCTTTTTCGTACAAGCATCTCCCTTGTCTACTTTTCACTGAAGTGCGTTTTAAATTCGAGCACTAAGTTGGTACGTCAAGCTACTGTAATATGTACTTCGTTTTGATGGTGTGTGTAAACTGTAAGACTGAATTACTGACACAGAGCAGCTTCAGCTAGTGTTGCTGAACACTGATATGAACCTTCAGATGGATGTTTTTGGATTTTGAGCTGACTCACCAATGTGGAGAACACAATTAAGAGCCATTTTTTAAAGTGTTTGTGATGACTTGATGTTTTAAACAGTGTAATCTGTACATATTGTGATGTACCTCAGCACGCCACATGCCAAAATCTCTGCAATGTATTCATCTTTTTATCGGGTATGGATATTGGTAACTATAACTCTCTTTCATTGGTGTTACCTTTTTTAATATCTGTTCGGGTGCATTTGTTAATTTGATATTCTCACTTTACAATCACATCTACAACAAAGCCTTAACAGCATCTTGGTCTGTCTGTGAAAAACACTTTGTATTGGTGTTTTATCAAACTGTTTCTGCCCCTTTCTCTTCAGCCATAGTGGAACACACACGCACATAGAAGTGTGGGACCTTGCTTCCTGTGTAATCTTTCACCCAGTATAAGCATCAGATTGGGTTGAATACCCAGTGAGAATTGCCAAGGTGCCAGTGTACTGCTCTCATACAACAACTCACTGCTCTTACTGTTATTTTTACATTTGTTACAGCCACTGTGTGCACTGCATCTAATGTCATGAACAGACTTGGGCCAATTAGTATCTACAAATACCTCTAATTCTAAAATCCCATTTATTATACGCTGCAGTTAGTATCAAGACTATTAAGGTGTCTGTTACAGAAACATATACACATTCATTATGAAAACTATGTACAATTCATTGTCATACATATATGAATTATGTCAATAAAGAATATTTAATATTAGTAATTACTAGTTGGTCCAAGTATGAAACAGCATTTTTTTTATCACTCTGTCCTAAACACATATAGATAAGGTCATTTTGGATACACCTGTGGTATGGTAGAGGCTGTGTACATGGTGCTAACATAGGCCAAGGCTCCACGTCTTCCCTGCTCTATAGTAGATGAATAATCTAAGTTGAATTATTCTAATAGCCCAGCCAACTTACTCTATTCTCCAAGCTGTCTATTCTGTAGGAATATCAAATGTTGAAGGTTCATATCAACTATTAACATTTATGGGGATTTCTATACCATTTTTAAAAATTTACATTACATGTATAATGTTTCTGTGAGGTGCAGGGCAATAAAGAGAAGCCACTGGCCAAGTCATAACTAAGTAACCATATTCCTACCCTGTGTATACTTCTGATAATTATTAAGTAGCTAGTTTATTAATATGTCCTCAATGTAGCTTTGTGTTGACTTTGCTCAAATCCCCATTTTGTCTAAGGTGCACGCTGTTCTCCTTGGTTATGTCTAAACATTGTGAAACATCACTTAATGCTACCGACTATTGCAGTATTTTATTCTTTGTAACTCACGTGTTACTGCCATAGTGTAAGCCTAGATGAGATAGCAGGTTGTGGGCTGCTTTGTATGTGAATACCTCTCACAATCAGCACTGATACAGGGTCACTGAGCCATACTGGTTTTACTAACTAGTACAAATAAGTACACTGGGTGTTTAATACAAGTTTTTATGCCAGAGTGATTATAATACCAAATTCACTGTAAATATCATCTTATTAAGTGAAAACGAGGTTCAAAGGACCAGTTTATTACACAGTACAGTTGTTGCATTGTGGAACACATAATATGCACAAATTTAATAGAAATAACCACTTGTTTTCAAACCTATGAAAGTTTACATGCATGTTCATTTAGAGAAGGATGTTTTTTTATCCATGCTCAGAAGCAATCAATATCCAATTAATTAATCTCTTTGTGCACATCCACCTCAGATTCAACAGTTTTTGCCCAATAGAGAGAAGCTTAAATTCTGTTTTGTTTTTGTTGTGTCTTACCGTGATTGACCTACTGTGACATTGAACTGACAAACTGAGATTGATGCACTATATGAAAAGCAAAAACATACTGTTGTTGACACAACAATCTTTTAACAGCGGTTCTGGGGGGTTTGATGATATCATGTGGTCTTTCTGAGCCCACTTGTCATTGAATTTTAGATGTTCAGACTTTAATTTTCTCATTTATCTCTACCAGGATGTCTTTGACCATGAAAAATGCTGTTAAGAAAAATCACCATTTAGTGAATTCTCTGGAGATTTTGATCAAATCACACAATATTTATCTGCATCTTGAGATTTCGACTTCTTCTGAGTACATGCTAGCAGCTGTCTTTGAAGTCTAATGTCCTTTAAAAACTAATCATCAGCTTAGTAATTAATAACAGAATGTAATCTTTCAAACAAAACCCATAAGGTGCAAAATCGGTAAGCTGTGACGCTGTTAATACAGATGTTTGCACAGTGATCTATTTTATAAAACACGACTTACACTGGTCTGATCTGAATCTCTGTATTTCAGTGTTATATGTGTCATCTGACGTCCTCACTGTTATATGTGTTCTGACAACAAACCTCTGAGCACTGTGAACAATAAAACGTGTTTTTCGGTTAACATCAGACATTTTTGTCTTTTTTGCCTTTCAAAAAAATGTTGAAGCTATGACGCTGACTGGCCATTAGATGGCAACAAAATCATTTTAGTGGCTCTGTGTGTGAGAGAAAACCTTCAGGAGGTGACACTCTTCAAAGTAGGGGGGACATTGCCTCTCCCTGCTGCTTTGTTTACAGAATAAATAAAACACCCTGTCAGCCTGCAAATTGACTTGATGATTTCTGTGATGTAAGCATAGCTGGGGGCTACGAGCTCATATGTTAACAAAAACCCTAAAGAAAGACAAAAGACGGTCAAACAGTGTACAGTTGGGTTTGGTTGTAGTTTGCAGGACAAACAATGGAATTTGAGAAACTGAGTGAATCTCACTGTTGAATCATTTGACTGGTTGTTGGCATTTTCAAACATATTTAAAATCAAGACAACTCAGGCCACAGATGGTGTATAAAGCAGAGTTTGATACAGAAGAAAAGAGAGGCAAAAGAGAGAGAACTATAGAGTGAAAAAGGTCAGACAAAGGAAAATAAATGTTAAGTGCATTATTAGGGATTTAGTATTCACATAATAGGAATGGAGAAATGTGAAACTGCTTTAAATATGGTTTAAAAGAGAGAAAGCACATAAAACAAGATAAAGTGTAGTAAGCAGAGAAGTGATACAGACGCACTCTGTAATTCCTCTATTTGCATATCTCTGATTTGCATTGCAAATGAGGTTTGTTGATTGCGAGACACAGCGTCTCCTAGTGATTGGTCACTTATTAAATCGCATTACACAGGACTGTGTGTGGCGAGTGTATTGACTTATTTAAAAACTGATCTTTATTTTGTAATGCTACAACTCACCTTTTTTTTTCTTTTTTTTTTGGTTGTTTGTGGGATACTGTTTTGGGTAGATAAATGTACACACAGAGAGAAGTTATATTGGTAAGACCTGAATCTGTTCATCGGAGCATGGCATCTAACATCCATCTATGTTTATAATCCTGTCTCACACACACACACACACAATTCACTTCAGTCAGTCATTATTCATCCAGTGTGTGTCACTATAAATATTGACACTGCAAACAGAGCCCCCTCTTTAGCCCATTAAATGACATGTCATCTAGCCAATCCCTCTGTGACAACATTCACTCCATCAGCCCATCCCGCTGATAACCATCTACCTGGATGAGGCATTTTTCATAATATACAAGAAACAATTGCTGGATTACACAGAAAATACCTTTTTTTTAATCTAAGTAAAAGAAAATCGAGGTAATAGGATACGTGCTGAAAATGCCAGCTGAACTGTGACTCCTCCTTATCCTCACAAATGTGAGATGAAGAGTAATGGCTGTGCATTTTGAAAGTGAAAAACGAAACTTGTGGTGTTAGGCCGTGTCTGTCTCACTTAGCCTGTCTGACTTCTGCGCTCTGCAGTGAAAGGGTTAATCTCTTGTTGTTAGTCAGTACCTTGCTATATGTACTGCATTTGCTCTCTTTCTTTGCAGTTTCTTCCTGTCTTACTATCAACTATGATTTATGCCATTATGTGTTGGCAATAGCATTGTGAAAATGTGAAAACTGCTACTTTCTTCAGAATAGAAAAAGGTATGCTAGTGAGATACATTTAGAAGAACTATTTCTATCTCTATTATATTTATTACTATCTCTCTCTCTTTAAGCCACTGTAACATGTAGTTTAGTACATGCCACCATGGACCAGACCAGCTATTTTATTTTCAGTTTCAATAAAAGAGGAACTACTATAACCCATTCTATAACTCCTATAACTTTTATTTAACCAGGATATGTGTTTCAACCAATGGCACACTTCCTTTCTTTTCTTGCTTCAGACCCATGTTGTAGAGGCAGATGTAACGCTCATCTTGTGTGCACTAAGTGCCCCTTTTTCTATTTTACACCTGGCCTCTAAGAGTATACAGACATCCTCCTTCAGAGGATATCTTCTATCTGTCATTAAAAAGCTAAAGTTAAGCAAGTAACTAATTCGAACTTAAATTCAACTTATCTTTCAAAGTCTACAAGGTGGCCCATCATCACTTATTTATCACCTTTATCTCCAAGAGCCTATCTCATCCTATACATCTCCAAAGTTAAAACATCCGACTTACATCTCCATAACTACAGCCCGCAATCCACATTTGTAATGATGTGGATTGTGGGCTGTAGCTATATAGATGTAACAATATGAATAAGTAGTTCATTATTCTTAATGTGTTCATTGTTAACTGTGCATAAAATAATGCACAATGATAATGGACAAAATAAAAATCCTTGATACATGACTGTAAAAGAGTGAGATTAAGGATCTATTGTCAAAATTGGAAGGCAATTAAGGGAAAATATAAGAATAATGTAGGAAACATGAGGGTTTATAAGAAGAAAATGACTAGGAGACAGTAATCATCAAAGCAAAACCACAAACATTTAACATAATCAGATTTCACAGTTATTTTTGGTTAAATATTAATAATTTGCACAACTGCCTGCTATGATAAGAAGTATAGATTTAAGTCATATAAACAAACTAAAATGTGTTACAAACCGATCGGTTTTTATACTGCATCCCTGCCTTGAAGTGTCAGAGCATCAGGTGGTTTCCATTCAGCACTCTGTGTCTTGGAATGACTAAAGCGTACACTTAGGGGAAATAAAGGGTTAATTTGTCATGCAGTATTGAGATCTGTGACATACAGCACACACACATACACACACATTCAGAAATGCACTGCAAAGGATGTACATGAGCAATATCCAGGACCAAAACCTGTTTGCAATTCTGACTGAACGCATGCATGTTAAGATCTCTAATCTTTCTTTTTAAACCCCTATCCTTTTGCTGTAACTTTGAACAAGTGATACACAACCCACGGGTTCTGTAGAAGCTCACCTGCAACATTTCACCTGCTCCGTGTGTGTGTGTGTGTGTTTGAGAGTGAATGATTGACAGCGAGTGCTGTACATCAGAACACACTCTCTGTTTATAGGACTGTGTGGTAATTTTTATTTTTTTGAGTTTGTTAGTGTATGCTTACAGATTTGTTGGCTGCTTTTATCAATTTGCATATTGCAAATATGTGTGGGCTGATGAAAGAGATTTTACCATCGGAAAAGTACATGATGTATATTGGGATTTTTAGTGTTCTCTGACCATCTGACACCAGTCTCGAAAGATCAGAATGCGACTGCAGCATGATCTTACTGATGACTTTGGTTGACGTTAGTTTCCAATGAAAAAGTACATTAACCTGTAATGACTAACTGTTCATGTACAGTGAAAGTGTTTTAGCAATTTCTCACCAAAATACAAAGGTAAGTGGGCTGTATGGTTTCCTGTCTTGTGTATGTGTATATAATGAAACCAGTACGCTAATATTGCCCCTTGACCTTGGGAGTACTATTCACAAATGTGTTTGTGCCTTTGTAGATTAAAACAGTCTCTGCATGTCTTGGGAAATTGTGTGTGTGCATGTTTTAAATAACTAAATAGTGAATTAGGAGCACTCTACTAATTTATAATTGCATTTCCATAAAGTCAGAGTCCTCAAAAAGGATTTTTTTTAAAATGACTTTTTGAGATATTCTCACATTTGCTCTGTAGTGTGGGTCAAGCTTCAAGAATGCTACATACAACATCTCCCATGATGCAACTGAATAGTGAATGTTATTACTAACAAACAATGTTATAGAGAGTCATAGAGACACTGGAACTTACAGATTGTGTTCCAGGAGTAAGAAAACCCCATTCAAAATCAAATCCCATCAAGATTTCAAACATCACTAATAAGAAAAATCCAGCCTTGGCTCTGAGGCAGAGTGAAGGGCCACAGTTACTCATTACATTGAAAGAATAGCTAGGACGGTGTTGCTGATTTTTGTGAATATGTACAAAACAATGTAACAATAAAGCGAGCTGTAGTTTTTCTTAAGCTTAAACTAAATTATTGATTAACTAACTTAGCTTAAAATCAAGAGGCATTCAGCTTTCAATGCTCACACTTTTAGTGGCTGGCAAATTGTCTCAGAATTTAGAAATAAATTTGAATGAGTGCAGTTAGTTTTTGAACAAAGAATGAATTAAACGGGGAATGCATGCAATTTGCTGAATTGAATTGAACGGAGAGTAGCCCAGACATGATGGACTGTAATGACTCCCTTTATAACCGATAATATCTAGCTTGTGATCAGTAAATTAAACATATGTAAAAGTGATTGCGTGAGGGTTGAAAAGTCTATTTGTGAGTTTTATTACAAAACTGGTTTTGAACTGCATGAATGACTTTTCTATCTTTGTAACAAACCAGATGTTATTCTCCTATATTTTTTTCTTAGGTAGTTATTAGCACATCAGTATTGTTGCCCTGAAACACTTTGCGGCAATTTGCGGCATGGTAGTGTTTTATTGCCTGTTCACCACAGCACATGAAGCCAGTTCTCCAAAAAAGGCCTGTGCAATTCCTCCTGAGGCCCACTGAGGGAACACCTGGTGCAAGCAGCTTCCTGTAAATCATGCCTGCTCTTGTTATTAGAAGTACTGACCAACCTGCTGGGCCTGTTCCTCTGGCTCTGCATCATTAGTCAAATCATATTGCTATCAAAGTCTCATATGGGTGCAGCAATATTGTTGCAGCTATAAACAAGGCGTTTAGTTTTGGATTAATCCATGCATGGCATTGTTTATTTTGTCTAGATTTGAGGGATCTGTGTAATGTTTGTTTGTGGTTTGCATGGCCACGTTTTATGGTGGGGGTTTGTCTTAACCTGGGAAAATGCACCTTTAATTCAGAAAGTTCCCCTTCCCCTTCTTTAGTTAAAAGTAACATTTACATTTTTGTAATTGCTAGAGGTTATTCAAATCATACAGAAAAGTAATAGATGCATGTATAACATCAAAATAAAAGTATCGTAAAAGTAGAACAGTTTAAATAACTTAAAGAAATAGATACAGCTTCCACAAGTGTTGTGGTGTGAACTTGACCAAACAATCTCGCAATCATCAATCAACTAAAAGAAACTATATTTCACACATAATATTGTAGGTAATAGTTAATAACATCAACTTTGAACACAAAAATACAATAGATGTCACCTGATCTTATGTTATAGCCCTGTGGGGGCAAACATGAGGACATTTAACTTACAGTGAGGGTCATGGTCATAACTGGTGGGGAAATCAACCCTTAGAAGAGCAGCAAGTTCTTCACCCCTCGTGCATCAATTAGCACAGAATTAAAACAACATTTCAATCTACAATCCACAATATATTGTATTGTGGAAACTGCCCTCAAGCTGATGTGGGTGTTTTTGCCCTACTCATGCTCCACCAGCATGGGCATGTGCAGTAATGTGTCTCTGTTTTAATGATTTGATTGCAGGTGAAAGCCTTTTGTGTAAATCTGTAATTAAGCTTGTCTAACAACAGCAAAGGAACAAGGTATCCCAGCTGACATCTGTCTTGGAAGAATCTGAAAGTCTCCCAAAAGAGGGGAATTCTGGAGAAGTCTGCACACCATAGTAACCCCTGCTTTCCCATGCATCTCATTTGACTGGCAAATCTCTATGCAAATCTGCAAGGTGGACGCAGGCAGAGGTGGGTGACTGAGTGTACACAGGCTGGGTCAGATCAAGTGTGTGTGAGCGTAGAGAGAAAGAGGGCTTCTTTCTTACATGCTCCTTCTTGCCCCCACAGATCCCTTGTTTTCCCTGTGCTAACAAGAGTTGTTGTTTTTTTTGTAATGAAACTGTACCCAGGCGATATACAATACTTTGCATACAAGACTGGATAAAAGATGGGGATAACATGGGCCTGAGTGTATGTTCAATGAGTTGTCCGTGTTGCATCACAAAAGAGTGAGTGACACATGTACCTTCCTCTTTCTAGTTGCAAAACAACTCTCTTCTTGTTCTCTCTCCCTCTGTGTGTGTGTCTGTGCATCTTTCTTCATTCATGCATCCCCTAGTAGTAAGTAGTGAAAACTGGGGAAGTTGTCACAGAGAGGGGAAGTGTGTAGTAAAAATATGTCAAGATATGTCAAGTATTGTTCACCTCATTGAAAGAGAGTTTCCTCTTTTAAGTTTGTGGATGTGCCGCAGGGCGTGTGCTTGTGTGTGTAATGTTATTACATGTGTATGAAAAATACACCTAATGCTCCACTACCAATATCACACATGTATAAAATGACTAGATGTTGCTTTTGTTGTTCCTCCTGTATCAAACTTCCTCTACTGCAAAGTTCTTCATGAGGTGATTTGGCCATAAACGTTGCTTCCCCCAAACGTCTTTCCAATAAATCTGTTTTTTTTATACTTCTCAACAGCACAGGATCCTAAATTCTTTACCTGATCTTTGCCAATGAACTTCCCCATTAGTGCAGAGAAAAAAAATGTGCTCCAGTGTTCAGGTGCCTGAGAGAAATCAGCTACTGCATGCATTTCAGTGTATGAGAGTTTTTAAAATGTGTGAACTTACAGTGGAAAACACCACTAAACATATGTGAGTTAGATGTGCAGCTGTGGTTATGTCATCACGGCTCTGCTTGCGTCACCATATGTGTTTGTCCTCGAACGCGCATGTATGCATGCGTGTGAGACTGTCCAAGTGACCCAGGAAGCTTTGCTGCATCTCTGTTATAGTCTTCCCCCAGCTGATGTCACTCACTTCCTGCTGCCTCCTCTTGTCCACTCTTTGCGCATCAGCTCGTACAGATTGCAGTCCAGGGATTTATTTAGTTACCTTGTGTTTTTTTTCATCTCTCCACATGGCAAAGCAAAAGGACATCGGCCGTTGTGACATATCGATGTGAGTGCGTGACTGTCCTCCTTGTCCTTGCTTTCGCCCTCTCATTGTTTCTTCCTTCATTGTTTTAACTTTCCCACTTCGCACAGGAGTTTGGACACATGGTCTCTCGGCTTGCTTGCCTGTCTGTGTCTTTGTCTTGTTCTCTGTTTGGTTGTCTACCTCCATACTCTCATGGCTGATAAAGTTTGACGCAAAACAAAAACTAAAAGGAAACAGTAGCTGTTTCTTTTTCTAATGAGATGTCTGAATGTAGAATGGAGATGTGAGATTGTGCTGCAGTGCTGTACAGTGAAATTTGGGCTTAAAGCTTTTAGAAAACAACTAATCAACGGCAAATGATTAGAGTCCCGTTTCATGTATGTCATATTAAGGCATGATTCTTGTTGGGAATAATATAGACCTAAATATCCAGACAAACAACAGCAACAGGTGAAGCTCCTAGTTTGCAAAGCTGCCGCCATTTATGTAAAATACACACAAAGAGAATAAGTGTTTACATGCAAAGGTTCTTCCTTGTATTTCTTGCTGGGAAATGAGGAGAGGAGAAAAAGAATGAGGAAGTCAGTATGTTTTTGTTAATGTCATGTTTTCAACATCCAGAATCTTTTCAGAGACAGAAATGTCCAATGTCTAATCTTTCCATCTTTGTTACATCAACTGTTTTGTTCATTTACATGCACTTTGAGCTTATAAATATTGACAGTCATCATATCCTGCCTCACTCCACTATACCACACCTGTCTAATAAAGCAATACTGTCTAGTTAGTCTTTTTTGCAGGATGTAACCACAGCTCCGTTTCCTCTCCCTTCACCTTTCCCAGTCAAAATCTAAACACATCAAGATTCCACAATGGATGATCAATCAGTGATGGACTAATTTTAGCTAGTTCCATGGGAGTTCTCTTTTATCCTTGAGTCGCTTGCTGTGAAATACTGAGAAAAAAAAAAGGAGTGGGAGAAAGAGACTGGTTCCACCTCAAGTGGGGGCGATCTTGTTCAGCACGCCAGCAGTGATATACAATGCTGCATATGAGTTTGTTAAATGCAGCTTCTTTACTTTTATTGTCACAGGGCAACGCACGACAGTGCTGCAGTGAAATCACCCTGTGCCTATATGCTGTTTTTGCCAAGTTTATTATTGCACAGATATTTGTAGTTTTGTTTCAGTGAGGAGACAGAGTCACTTACGGTCTAAAAATGGTCTAAAATGTATTAATCAAGCAATAACAGACAAAATTAAGTGATTGCAATCACAGTGGAAAAAACAGCTTACCTTATATTGTTAGAGAGAAATTGATGGTATTTTGAGTAGGAGTCAGTTTGAGCCATGATTTTAAAAACTTACATCTAGTCAGTGGCATAGCCCTTTCTGATATTTCCACACTGGCTTCAGTCATTAGCCATAGTAGTTAATGTCATGTTTCACATTATTTGACACTTTTCTAAAACCAACAACTGGAGATAACCAGCAAACAAAATGTAAACGGTGACATCTCCCATCTAAAAAGTGTATTCTCAATACAAGATCAATCAATCCAGTTTCCTATAATTTCTGTAAGGAACATGCTACAGTTTGACTGTATTATGTTTATGTTTGAAAACAGACAGCGTATGGTTGGAAAATATAATTTCCTTTTCACCATTGCTTCCCTCCTTCAAGATGAGACTACTTAGTGAAAATCATGTGACTTCTGGAGAAGTTCTTGACTAAGGAGTTTGACAAGTAAGTCTGACGCCAGATGTAGGGACACAGATATAACTTTTTTCATTATAACTGCTGCTTTCGTTATTGTTTTTTTTTCAGTTATCTATTGCAATTATTTAATTTAGAAATAAAGGCTTGGGAAAGGATTTAGTGGTTTTTCTATCACTTTGGTTAAAACTGAACAGAGAAAAGTAATCGTGAGATGTTTATCTGCCACTATGAACTCTATATTAAATGAAAATCAGGTAGGTTGAATGTTTATATAAAAACAAATGAAATTAAAATTACAATATAATATACTTCATAGGTTGCTGTGTTCAACCAAAACCTAAGGATCCGGCTGAGCGAGAACAGACGAGAGTTTCCTAACACCTGTGCGAGTCCTGACAAGATGCTGGCCGTGACATCGAGCCTGGGATGAGATCGCGGAAAAGGGAGTGAGAGTAGACCCAGAAAAACGGGATTCCACTCTCACTCCCTGCTCACGGAGCAACATACCACTCCAAGAGTTTCCCACGAGAAAAACCTCAGGTGCTTCTCGGTCCAGATAGAAGCAAAAAAAAAAATCAGGGAGTGCAGATGTAGGGGAAACTGGAGATGGATATATAGATATATATATGGAGCAGCATGGAAGAACTGGGGGCGTGTTTGGTGGTTTTGCAGGTGGGTGGGGTGGAGGTTGGACAGTCTGTCATTTAGACACTACCAGACAGACAGACGCTCAAAAAGGTTACGTTTTCTCCTTTTTAGGAGAAAAGCAGCTAGATAGGCATCAACTGGCCACATCTGGACCACAAGGTTTACATAACTGTCTACTGAGTTGTGTTCAGCATGGAGACATGATCCTAATACCCAGTGGTTTTATCAAGATGGCAGAGAAAACACCATGTGGACACACACACATACAGACACATTTGTACATAATACCAGGGCGTGGTTCACAGGGTGACACATCAGTGACGTGACTTTTTTTTTTCTCTTCATTTCTTCTTCCCTTCTTCCTCCCAACTCCTCCAACCATCCCTCACTAACTTTGTTCGGAGGATAAAGTCATAGCAGTCAAACCTGTTTTTTGTCTTCATTTATCAGCTGGATCTGGAAGGATTTCTTTCCTTCACCACCTCTTCCGGTTCTTTTGAAGAACTTACATGGTCATTATTATGAGTTAAGTAAGGACATAAGTAGGTTATTAGAACCATAATTCCTGTGTAAACTGTCTATACTACACTGTATGTACAGACTGTAAGAGATCTGCTCAGCTGTAATGGATCTTAGCAGCAAGGTTCCTAACAGTTGCTGACCCTGACCTATGACAACTAAATTAAGAACCTTATTTACCAAGGAAATATGAGACTATGGAAATATGAATCTATTATTGAAGATGAGAATCAGATTGCTAGAATGTATGTATTTTTTTATAAATTATTATAAATAAAAGCACCAATAAATTAATGCAAATGCTCATTACAAGTAGAAGTCCTGTGTGCAAAATCCAGAATAAGTTGGCATAAATTAAATCATGTGGAATAGAAAGGGAAATTAAGTAAAGTTTCAGTTCACACAATTTAATTGATTTTTATGACCTCTGCTTTTTTGTGAAAAATTATATAATTGGATCAATTTGTATATTTAAATATTTATTTAAATTGAACTATCTGATGGCAAATGTCTCTTTGATGCAGCTGCAAACAACGTGTTTACATATGAGTCAAGGGGCCCTAACCAGACACAGCTTTTTTTGTAAGAGGTTACAAGAAAAACACTTAGCAGATTAATCTGGATGCCAAGTTGATCCTTCCATAGCCTGAAAAAAACCTGATCAGGTATGGTCTTTGTGAAAGGAGAGCAACTGTTCTAGTTTCTAGTTGTTCTAATGTAAAAACTGAGAAATAAATATGTATGGACGTCATAGCATTGCTGATAAACTAATCCAATAGTGGCCTAATACTTTTACACAGTACTGTATATAAGTACAGCACAGTAAGTATGTGAGTAAATGCACTTATTAAGTGTCATCACTTGATTGGTGTATAAACAAGACTGAAACCTTATGTGACCAGTCACATTTTATTTACTTTCTCACTGTAGTGGAAAGCTGTATCTGAGCCAGGAAGAAATTTTCCATCATCGTGCTGACTCACTCTTTGCATCTCATTTGCATAGTTTTGCATTTCACTGTGCTGCCTGCCAAGTTATTCATTCAGCTGAATATTTAGCTTTATCTGTTTGTGCCTGAAGGTCTACTTTATGATAAAGTACATCCCACTCTTTAGAGATTTTTATCTATCACCCTCGGACTGACAAGATCACAGAAGGGTTGTGATAGAAGCTTCACCATGGGTATATTGCGGACCTGAGGCTTAGAGAAGAGGACCTGTTTTTGTTGCTGCTTCAACTCTTGTGCAAACACAAGAAAAATGAGCTCTTAGGTGTTTGCACAGCTACATCCTGTTCCAGAGAATCCCCCTCACAAACACATCAACACATACCTCGGCATGTACTGTAAGTTCCACATAATGGCAAACACAACGCAAAAATCTTGAATAGTTTGCTAATGTTATTATGACTGTTGGACTAAAGGTTTTCAGTAGCATACATTCAGCATCATGGTTAAAATTACATTTACAAGATAGAGTAGATACTTAGGTTAACATTGTCAATCTATGACAGCCAGTTATTTGAAAATAAACGCCACCTTTTCATATCTAAGTAAACTCTGAATGCACAATCTTCATAACTTAGTGCAATAACTGTGAGATAAAGAAAATCATTCTTCTTTCAACCCACTGTGTTCCAGCAGTGATACAGCACCGCTGGACCCACCGGGTGCCACGTATCACATGAGCAACGTGGCAAATTCTGAAAGTGTTGTTGAAGTTAAGATATTTGAGCATTTCATTGAACTTTTTTTAATTACCAGAGCAACTCGAACAGAAGCAGGTTTTTGAATGTCACACAAACACCAGTGATGTCAATACCAGCAGTTCTTGTGAGATAAAAAGAAACATAAAAAGAAAAAAAACTATAAGTAGATAGACAATAGAAGCAGGTGCAGCTCTCTAATGCAGACTGGGGGAAGATTTAACCCTCGAGATGTGAATGTCAAATTTAAAAACAGCTACTACTTTCAAATAAATTGTGGAATAACCTTTTTTTATGCTAACAGGCATATAAACTGAGTGCTAACTACGTAACTGTGTCATTCAAGGATGTGGGATCTTTTGTCCTAATTATAATAACTGCAACAATAACTCCCTCATGACACAACCTTATCATGTTTCTGATGAAGTGTTAAACTTCACGAAGTGCGGCCTGACCGGTTCAACATGTGTGTGTGTTTTGTGTGTGTTTAAGTCATTATGGGCCAATGTGCGAGTTCAGACTTGTCCAGCATTCACAGAAAAGACAACAGCATGTCAGATGTGTGTGTTTAAGTGTAATACAGAGGCACAGACACACAGAGACATGAAGAGAAGGAGGTACTCATCCATCTTAATGAGTGCTTACTCATGTTACTGCTATTATTTTTCTCTTGTGATGTTTTGCCTTTATTTATTTTTTTTTACTTCTACCCAGGCCTCCCTCCTTTGGTACCAGTAAGTCCTGCAGAGCAACTGTTGGCCAACTAGCTTGTTATCATCTGGTTAGTACCATAAGCCCTGAACATTATATCAACACCTAGGCCACAGACACAGTGTGTGAGGTAGAGCATCAGAAGGTGCTCTGTTTCTGTGACACACACACACACACACACACCCACCCTCTTTCTCACTGTAAACAATTTCCAAATGTGCGGTGCAACATGCCCATACACTTTTTTTATGTGCAAATGCCATGTACTGTATGTGCGTGTATGAGTTATCAAGGCCCCGTGTTTCCTGTTTTGCAATCCCCACCATTGCCCTTCCAGAAAACGTCTGCCTCTGGCTGATTCAGGAACAGCCTGTTTTCTGCCCCCGTTAAAGAGGTATTTCAACATTGAGATATATTTAAATAGACGGCGTATATGCCACTCTTTGTTTTGAGCATTTTTCATGTAATAAATTTGATAAAATATGTTTAAATGAGTGCGTCTTACTTCTGGCAAACAGTTATTATCCAAATAATTTAAAAATGATCAAACTGTTTTATGCTGCAAAAGTTCGAAACCCCTAAAACATAAGCCTTAGTGGTCAAAATATTAGAAATACCTCTTAATGTAATGCACTTCAGTACAACTCCACCACCCACGATGACCTCAATAGTAATCAAAGTAGTATTATCACCTTTCTGACGCTGAGAAATTATAACCTTGTAGGAGAATTCATGACGTAGCTACTGTTGTGTCGTAGCTACTGTTGTGTTAGATTGCATTAGAGTGTACAGGTGTACCTAATAAAGTGGTCATTGAGTGTATATAGAGTTTGTAATGATATCAGTGGCTGATTTAATCCTTAAAATGTTGAGTAGTTTTTGCAAAATTTCAGATCTTGTAAAGCGATGATAGGAATAAACATGTTACAGAGTGTAGCAGTGTGACTCTTTTTAGTGGTTTTTAAATATAGCACAGACAAACAAGGTAAAATCAGATTCTGAATTCACAGATGTTCCAGTGAGTAGGGACAAAACATCGTTGCTAGTTATTCATTAGATATGTTTACAGTAAGAATTATATAGAACACCAGCTTTAAAGTAACTGAAGCTAAAGATTCATGTCGCAGGTAAAATCAACATCTTTACCATAGAGCTTGCAATAGCCAGTGTCAGCTAACATTTGCATATTAGCAGAGCAAACAGTCAGTCAAAACAAGTCAAATGAAAACGTTTGTAGAGTCAATTAACATGACACATTGTAAAGGAGTTTGATACAGCTTGGATACAGGAAGTGGTTCATGTTGCAGGCGAGAAATTGTAAAATCATCCTAGATGACAAAATTGGATGTCACCAGTTTATCTACCTGAATGCACCTGTGCATGTGTGAGTTAGTATTTGCATATGAAAAACTCCTTCTCACCCTGCAATTATCTTTCTAGAAGGCTGTGCACCTGTATTTTACAACTCACGTGACTAACATGCCAAACTTAAGACAGATGAGTGAGCTAAATAACTTTACGTGGTGTAACTGTGGGGGTTTCCTGTCCACATTTATTGCTGCCGTTATGTGCATTATAATGAGTAATCAATTTATCTAAGACCATGCTGATTGAGGTGATTTCCCCTGGAGGCAGGAGTGCAGTTGTTTACATATGTGTAAGTGGGTGAGAGTTACTCTGCAGCTGGAGTTCCCCCGGAGGTAAGTAATTCACAACTTTCACTTATCAATATTGCACATTGATGAATGACTAAATGACTAAGGTGTATATTGTTCATGCAGACAAATACCATGTCAGGGATTCCCAGTTCAACAACAAACACTAAGCTCAGTGTTTCCGTAAGTGAAATTAATGGCCCGTCCTACACACGGACAGAGCCCAATCAGCGTGGGGTTTAAAGGTGTGACCATGGTTTGTGACAAAAGGTTTGACCCCCTATTACTGCTCAAGAGAGGTATGTACTGTGTGTATATGTGTGTGTGTGTGTGTGTGTGTGTGTGCGTGCGTGCGTGCGTGGTTTGGTCTCAGGAAGGGTGGAGTTGGGCAAGTCTTTTTGCTCCTATCACACCCACAAAAGGCACAGGGCCTCTTTACTGAGAAATAAAAGTGATAAAGGTCAAAGCAGTCACGTGATGTCACAGAGACTATATGAAGTTTTTGTAATGCATGGCCTGTAAGAAGGATGAAGCCATGCATGTGCTGCACGTCTAGAAAGACCCGGGGTGACGTCCTCAGCAGGCTCAGTACCATCTTTGAATCCGGTATCCTGTTTCTGTAATACTTCCACGGTGTCATCTGTCAGTCTGTATGACCTCATGTTTACTCTTCTTGGTTCACTTCTAAAAGTCAATGTGAACATGAAACTGGACCAGAACTAAAATATGACAATGCATCATTTGTCTGGATTAAATAAACACAGTTGACACAGTTACCCTATTTAGTCCCCAAAAGGATGTGATGTCATATAGTCGTGATATAGGGTATAGAAAAGATACTGAGCAGTGCCAAGCAAACTGTAAACAGTGAGTGAGAACAATGCTGCAGTGTGGTAATTATAATGTACACATGCTAAAATAATCTCTTCTCCAAAAGCATTATATGAATGTTTTTGAATAAAGGTGGAACTGGCTGAGGTTTGCACCAATACAGGAAGTATATTTGATGTGAACATGAGACCTAATGAGAAGTTTCAGGTTTGTCCTGCATGACCTCTAAAAAGGCAAGATACAATTTGACCAGAGTGCACATGTACAAATTAGAAAATTGAATAGGAGTAGGTCTGGGAGTTGTTAAAACCCCCTTTGTAAATCCAAAGCAATCACAGCAGAGATGATTTACATATAAAAACAGCAGAGACTGAGACAACTGTACTTTGCATCATCCTGTAGATGCTACAACTCAGGAACAGACCCTAACACTTTTGTCCATCAGTTGTGCATCAGTCTCTTAGGTCCGAGTCGTGCTGTGTAGCACGGTGTGTGTTGTTATGGTACAGAGGTGATCCCTCATGTCTCTATCAGTGAGCAGCTGTCACTCTCTGCACCTCTGCTGTTGTTGTTGTCTTGATGAGGTACTTTCCCTCCCTCACACTTCCTCCCACAGGACCCTTTGTTTATGACAGGGTGTGTGTGTGTGTGTGTGTGTGTGTGTTTGTGTATGTACAGTGTGCATGGGAGTGTGTCCAATACACTTCACACATGTATCTGATGTGGGTCCACGGATTCTCAGAATGTGACTTAACCTGAATGCATCTTCACTACTGATGACAGACTAAAACATTTGTGCAAATGCACATTCACTGTAACACTGCACTAACATAATGTAGATTGCAATAAAAACAGAACAAACTTAATTTCTAATTCTTTTTTTAATGCTGAAGTGCTGGTTGTGTGACGAAGTCGTGCCATGAGGCTGTTTTTGCATAACTCGTGCTTCTCTTTTCCTCACACACTGTCTCATCTCTCTTCCCCCATCTCTCTTTGTCCACTGTCCTAAAGGTCGCTGTGACAGAAAGTGAACATCGGTCATTGGTAAAAGCAAGATTTGGACAGGACATTATAGGTATGTGTGTGTGTGTTTCTGTGTGTGTTTCTATGTTGGGGTATGTAGATGGAGAGAGACAGAGATATTTTGCTTACCTCAGCTGAGCTGTGCTGCGGGTGTGCTTGGTGAGAATATGTGAATGCCAACTTGGAGCGAACGTGTGTGAAATTATTGTAACAGTTTTTTTTTTGCTGTGTTGTTTCACACCTTCTTGTTTTAAAGCATCACTGTAAATGTACATGAAAGCCAGGTGTGAGACTGAGCTCCCTGTTTGTGTGTCTGCGTACATGAATACAGGATGTACAGTAGCTTTGGCGCTTGTGGGTGAGCTTCCCTACATGAATGTGTGTCCCTGTATTTGTAGCTACAGTGTGAATACGCATGCGCTACCCGGACAGTAATCCTCGCTGCTTATTTGGATATGAGTCTCATGTGGAGCAGCATTCATGCTCTGGCCCACTCTCTAACAGTGTCTCTTCTTTGAGGAATATTATCCAACAACAACCAGTCACCTCCATACTTTTGTCCACATTGCCTGGACTTCTCATCTTTTCCAAATGATGGAGTAAGACTCTGGGAGGAATCGGGAAGCCCCTGCTAACGGCTTCTTTGATAAAAGAAAGGTAGAGAGCTGCACCCAGCAGATGGTACATGGTGAGTGGATAAGGACAGAACGTGACAGATGTACATTATTAACTAATGTTCTCCAGAATAAAAGAGGTTTTAAACATTCATTACAGTGGCATGAATTCATGAAACTACGTGTTAAGTGAAATATAACACTGACAGTATGTAAATCAAAGTGCTTGTCCTAAGTATGCTGGGTAACTGTTTCTTTATTTCTGTATATCTACTACTGTTCAAGACCAGTGCAAATGATGCTCTTCTGTTTATGCAACAAACATCATATCTGAGTTTCATGTTGACTATAAACATTGTTTTTTTTGTTTATGACAGCAACATCATAATCATAAAAGCTTTTTGTGTGCTACTGCATCCAACAATAAATATTTTTACAGAGAATGAATATGTTGGTTATTATTCTGAAGTGCTTCCGCAAATGTGACCTCCACTTGTGGTACAGATACACTCTCTGTCTCACACACTTACACACTCACTAGTCTCTATATCCATCTGTTTTTCTCTGGGTTTTTTTTTTCTCTCCCTCTCGACTCGACAATCCCACAACTTCTTATCTCTCTGCACGGCTGTGCTCCTACCACCCTGGATCCTGCCTCCCCACCCCCCTCACCTCCCCTCCCCTCCACACACACACACACACACACACACACACACACACACACACACCTCAACCCTCCTCCATATTGTGCTGATGAGCTAAGGCGTCTCTGCTTGGTCACATTACCCCAGTGTTGTATCCAGATAACTTCACTGTGTAGCCTGTGGTTTTGGTGTGTGTCTGTGTATTTGTGTCCATGAACCAGTTTTCAAGGTGTGTTTAATATTACTAATTCCACTCAATATGTTGGAGTAAGACGCAATAAAGTTAGAAATATAAAGCTTGTGTGTTTGTGTGTGTGTATGGGGGGGGTCTGTGTTTGTGTGTGTTTGATCATTTACAGTGTATAATGGCATACTGTGTGTACTGGAGTTCAGCTGTTAGCTAGTAAACACTGGAGTTTACAACAACATAGTTTTTCAGTAAAGATAATCATCAACAAAGAGACAGACGATATTACTCATGTTAACAGAAATAATACGAAATAATATATAAAAGGAAATGAGTAAAATGTGTCTGACAAGCTTCTCTCATTTTCTCCACGTTGTACACTGCTGATTCATCAGTCATAATGCTGACCGTGCTCATTTGTTTAACAGCATTGTGACACCATATTTTCAGTGCACTGCTTCGTAGGACTTCTGTACTTCTCTTTTGTCTTTATAGCAAGAACTGTCAATAGAGGAATAAAATATATCGTGTAGCATATTTTATATATCATTGTAGGTATCTATACTGTTAGATAGATAGATAGATAGATAGATAGATAGATAGATAGATAGATAGATAGATAGATAGATAGATAGATAGATA
>JAUYWH010000016.1:8503755-8626825 GCA_034779795.1 Ctenopoma multispine
GATAGATAGATAGATAGATAGATAGATAGATAGATAGATAGATAGATAGATAGATAGATAGATAGATAGATAGAAATTGCATAATGTTTTTTTATTGTGTGTCAGCACTATGCTGCCATGCTGTCTGACTTTCAAGACACATCTGCTCAGATAAGACCACTGAGGCACACCTTTTCACCTCTCTGGTATCTCTTGTTCTTATCTTTAGGGGGACAGGTGTCTAAAATCCGCTGTCTGAATCACTGAGTAAATTTATTCCAAACACACCCAAACACACACATGGTTAATCGTCTCAGCGAACGATGCTTGATATGTAGTAATTTAGAGATTCACCTGTTGCTGTGTTGGCTTTAACAACTTTTATTGTTGATGCTACAGTATTCCTTTAAATCCGTCAAACCAGAACTCAGATCCACAGTAAATGCGATACAACCGTCTATTTTTTTTATTTGTTCTGTATCTCTGAAAGCTCTTCCTCTTTTTCATATTTCATTTGCAGAGACTGTTGAACCCACAGGCCTTTGACAACGTTTTGCTAACATTAAAGGTTAAAGGCGCAGCATTATTAAAATGCACATCTCTATACAGTGAACGTGCATACTTACACACATGCATGCAGATACATTCAAGTTATCTTGTGCTTGGTTGGCATTTGTTCCTCTTTCTGTCAATTTCCATAGAAGAATGATGTGAAGCTGGGAAGGAGTTGCATGACGGATTTGGTTTTAGGTTGGGATTACGTAATTTCATATAACATAAACACATTGTCATCAAACACAGTGACTGCTAGACTGTTAGAAAACCTAGATTGGTCCAGTTTTTTAGATGTTTAATCATCAGTTCCATCATCAACACTGATGATTAAAATGAAATAAAATTGATTAAAAAGGGGACAAATGAACATTAGGTTATATGTTAAGTACTTTAGACCTAGACTCTCCATGCTCTTCATTTTTAATGCCAAGCAACAGAATAAGGCAGAATAAATCAATGAAGGCACGGCCCTGAGCAGGTGTCGCTTTCGTATGAAATGGAAATACATCAAACTTAATAATCACGTGGTTGAATCCAGCTAACTACTTTGCTTCATGAAAGAAATGTCAGGGGAGGTGTTTTGCTTCATCCTCCTACCCCTGAGCCCCACAATGTGGACAATGCACTCCTCTTTTAATTCTATTAATAAGAAGCTAAAAACAAAACTACAGAACCGATATTTTCTAAATTAAATTAAGTTTGCTTTTTTAAGATTCTGGCTGAGGTAGTTACAAAAGGTGGACATTGTTGGTTTTAGTATTTTCTTGGAAAATGTTTACAATAATAGGATTCTATTATCATCATTATCTTTTTGGAAAAACAACAATGGGTAATTAAAATATTTGTTTCATAAAAAAAACAAAAACAATTCTGAGCTTTACATTCCATTCTGGGTTGGTTTTAAAAATGATCATTTTATCTTTTTAGTTTTTATTTTCTGGTTAAAGATGTCACACTAAGTCTCATAAATGTTTATTATATGTAGTTCATATGTATATGTTTATATGTAGTGCGCATACAGTTACAACTATACTTACAACACAGTTTGTATTACATACAGTATATCCATATTATATTTTGTATTACATAAATATAAATAAAAGTAATGTGCTTTGTGTATTTTTGTGTGTGTGTGAATGCATAATGACCATATCACAGAACATTGTCCTCTAAAGATGCATGATGCATTCACTGAGAGTTGTGCTGTTGTTTTAGTTTGTTTTGCTTCCCCCATGATGCACTTTTCGCCCACATGTCTTATCCAACAGTTGTATCACATACTTACAGAAGAAAAGAGAAGCAACATTTGCTTGCTTCAGCTGTTCAACTTGAAAACCATGATGATGAGGTCCGAATGTGTCATCGTTCCGCTCACTTGTTTCATTTCATAACAGGTGTCATACATACAAAGAGAAACTTTGTGTGTTTATGCATGTTTGTGTATGGGTGTTTTGAACTGCAGAGCCAAAGGTCTGTGTATTGTTATCTCATTTGTGCAATTATACCCACTCATACACACAGATGCACACAACTTTCACCCCATTACCTTCAACCACACCCACCCTCCAAATGAGTTCAAGGGCAGTAGGGGGTGTATGTGAGGGGTGTATGTGAGTGTGTTTGCAGGGGTTGGGGGTGTATGGAGCACATAGATATTGATGGCTGAGGAACCCTGGTGACAAGTGTCCTAAATCGGTGCAGTCAGACGTGATTGTGCCATGTGAATCGACATGTCAGGATCACTTAGAGAAAAAAAAGGGATGGCTGAATGAGAGGAGAGGAAACAAGGAGAAGAGAGGGGTTATTTTAGTGTGTGTGTGTGTGTGTGTTATTGGATGTGAGATGTAGAAAGAATTGAAATATGAGTGTTTGTGTGCAGCCATCATGTTGTTAAGTGATGGCAGGAGGTGGTGTTATGATGAATATAGTGTGTGTGTGTGTGCGTGTGCGTGTGTGTGCGTGTGTGTGTGTTGTGGGCACTATTGAATGGCTCTTCCTTCTGCTCTATTTACCCAGGTGAATAGGAAAGCTGGACCAAGCCTAAGCGGGAAAACATGTCATTTTGTACTGTGTAAATTTGTGTGTGTGTGTGTGTGTGCATGCTTGTTTTTGTGTGTTGGACTCGGGTTGGGCAGGGTCATGTGGTTAACTTTTTGTCTTGAGAACTTGTGCTTACATACAGTCACAAGTGCCCCCCTGCCAACACAGACACATTTGAGTGCACATACACACACACATTAGAAACACAGAAATTCCCAGACGTGTCTTGGATCCTTAGCATCATGAAATTTACTACAGCTTATCAGACAAATTTCTCCTCCTTCCTCTCTCGCTGTCTGGCTTTGTATTTCTGTTTTAGTGCATGTAATAAAGAAAACCTAGACGATGTGAAAGCAGACAAAAGGAGGTCTAAGTGGAAGTGCCTGCGATGTGCATGTATGTGTTGTGCTGGGAAAAAGCCTTAGCCTCAGTAAGTCAGGAAACTGAGTGACAAACCAGACCACATACTAGGCACCAGAATGGGGGATGTCTGTGTGTGAGTCCATTTTTTTACTGTGTGGTGTTTGTGGTTACTTACAAAGACATCTGCTTCAGTGTTTTCATATTTGCTGTGTTAATTAAACATTTAAAATTCTTCTTGTTTTCTTGTCACACTCCAAGAAAAAGTTGTCAAAAAGCTCCTGTGTTGTTAGAGATTTTCTCTTGTCCTCCTGCGATAGATCCTGTTCTGTATGCTGTGTGAAAACTGTGTGTGTGATTGAACCGCAATCCTTTTCAGTCAACATTATAATGCTTACGTTAATCAACAACTTTTGCTTGATTACTTCAATATATCAGACAGCTCAGACTGGATTTCCCTTATAATCAGATGTGAAACATAAAAATCACAAAGCAAATGAATAGGCTTTGAAATGTGCATTTACACTTTTAATTAATCTCAGATATTAATGAGAGCCTTCATTAAAATCAGGACAGAACTAGAGCTTTTACACATACTGTATTTATTCATGTTATCTGAGTGAATTCATATTAATATGTTACGCATGTAAACCATTCTTTATCAGACTGCTACTTATGATGTAACTAACTTTATGAATCTTATATTATCTTTTAGCCAGACATTTGACAAAAACCCAAACAACCATCTGTTATTGCTCTTTGACATTGTTGACACTGCTTTGGTAGTCCTGACCCACTTTTGGAAATGTTTACAGTTATTGTTTTGGGATATCTGCAGCCGGCACATTGCTCTATACATTTTTTGGTCTTGAAAAACAAGCAAACAAACAAACGGCCAAACAAATTGCAGCCAAATCTGGGAACCCAGTGACTGTTAGAATGCAGCCTAATCACCTCAGCAGCAGTTCCAACAGTCCCCATCTCTCTGTCTTTCTCTCTCCATCTCTCTCTGTTTATGTGTTCACCCCTCTAAAGCTCCTATCTCACCACCCTCACTCTCTCTTTCCACATACAAGACGTCTATCTGCTCAATCTGTGTGTGTTCTGGTTGTGTGTGGGCACAGGCATGCACGTGCGTTTTATGATTGTGAGCTAATGGGTGCATGCGTGCCATATTCTATACTGTCCATGTGTTATGGTCCTCACGTAGCTGCACAGGTCCTGCACCTTTACCTCTATCTGAAAACGAAGAAACTATTATTTTATCTGTTATCTATTATAACTGTAGATGGACTCAGGATGAACAACATGCATGTGTACAGTATACACACTTTATACACACTTTGCATTCATCATTGCGTAGAATCAACTTTGCATACTGAGTGAAAAGAGTCATAGTTGGAAATGTGTCACCTGTAACTTTAAATAACCTTGTGGCGATTGGTCACATATAGGTTACACATCCCATCTGTGTGTCTGACTAAACCCATCGAGGGCAGGCTTGTCCCATATTGTTCATTTATATCATTTGTTTGTTTGTTTTCCAATTAAGCTCTTTTGGTTGAACTCTGCAATCGTGCTCATACTGTCCCATGTGATACGAGCAAAATCTGTCTCAACTAAACTAACAATCATGTGTACACTCTGCACTATTATATCAGTGCCTTTGTTTTTGACTTAAATGCGATACACTGTGTTAACAGGTGAGCTTTAGAGGTGTTGATAGACAGCTTTTAGAATTTTTGACTGGAAGACTGGCTCTTTCACTCTCTTTGCAGCTATTCTGCTTGTACATACATGTGTTACTGAGCTTCTCATCTCGCCAAGCCAAAATCGCACCAAAATGTTCATTTCTTTTAAACTATTTACATTTAAAACAAGCTGAATTAGTGTTAATCAGTGTAATTTTTTGCCTCTTTGCCACAGCTTAAATTTCAGCTCAGTGTAACATTGGTTCTGGATCACTCCTTGGTGGTGCTGAATCAAAATAAAGACAGAAGTATAACCCCTGTTTTAACCTCACTGAGCCCCCTTGTTTTTGTCTTTCTCTGTCTCCCTGTCTCTTCATCACTTCATCTTTATTTCTTTGGATGGGTAGGGTAGTTATCAGGCCCAGCCAGCCCAGCCCAGCCCTCCTACCTGACCGCTGCCAGCAGGGAGCGGCTGCTCTTGCCTGAGTATCTCCGACCACAACAGCACCCAAGGAATGAGGAAATCAGGCTAGAGTAATCTATGCAGGGCCAGAGCACTCTGGCCAGCTTGTGACTATGTGGAGTGTTCGTGTGTGTGTGTGTGTGTGTGTGTGTGTGTGTGTGTTTTGTGAGTGTGCATGCATGTGCTCAGGAGCCCGCCACTTCTGCAACATCCGGCTATAAATCTATTGTGACACGTCAAACTGAATTTATGAGCCAATCTGCTTGCGACAGGCATGTTTGATTTGAAAAGGGAAAGGAGGATAGAATTAAAAAAATGTAGTAGTGAGAGTGAACTTCTGCTTTGACATTTCGAGCAGAATGTTTCAGTTAAAATCTACCATGATTGTGAGAGTATCTCGTTTCCAAATGTTTGCTCTTTAAGACTTTCAGGTTGTATCAGAATGTTAACATGTGAAAGCAAAATTGGATGCGTCTGTTATTCAAAAAAAGTTGTTTACCGCTGTCATCAAGAATTCATGTCCATCCCAGTTTACCTTACTTCACTGCTAAATCTTTACATCCTTGTTGCCATGGCACCCATGGACCAAAAGCTAGACCTAGAAAACATTCCCTCCTTTGCTGACAGTGCAGTGCATTGTTTTGCTATTTAAGAGGTTATAAAAAGGAGCTATTTAAACTAGACTACGACTTTTTCGACTTTTTTTTACCCTGAATTTAGTCGTCTTTTGACACCAATTAAAAACTTTATTCTCGCACACAAGAATTCCATTTTTATTTTAGGGTGATTTGCCTCTTGAGGACAATAGTTCTCTTTTGAACTCAAATGACCTCAGCATGATAAACACAACATAGTGAAACATGGGGAAATCCAATATTGGCGTGACTACATTGAAAGTCAGTGTTTTGTTGATATTGTGCATAATGTGCTATCACACTCTCCTGTTGCCTTCTATCAAATGATTGCTGCGCTGTGCTGTGAACGATAACGTTATCGCTTTTCTCATATAGTCTTTAATATTTGACTTGATATAAGTGGAGTTTTATGGACCTTTAATTTTAAAGATCCTGATTACCGACAGTTGTCTTGTTATTTGTCTCAGTTTGAAAGCCCTCACATTAAGCCAATCTTTTCACACTACAGGATGTTATGTCTTTCAATATCCATCTGGGACTATATTGTTTTTGTCAATAAACTACCATCACACACACACACACACACTCTTTCTCCCTCTCTCTCTGACACGCACGCACACACAGACATACACACACACACACACACACACACACATAGGCAGCTGCCTTCTCACTCACTGGAAGCAGGTGTCTGTGAATCTCGTGGGGTTTGGGGCTTTGGGTCTTTTTTTTTTCTTTTGGGTGTAGTAAAAGATGGTGAAATTCCCGTTGTGAAAGTCTGCTTCTTGCTCTGGCCTCTTTCCACAAGATACCCCCACCCCTCCCTCACACACACACACACACACACACACACACACACACAAACCACATGCACATAAAACCACACACATTTTGATTGCTGACAGGGAATTTCAAACCCCTCTTCTGAATAAAAAAAAACTGTATGTATATATATATATATATATATATACATATATACATGTATAATTTTAAGGTACAATAAGCTCATATGCATGCCAGAGGAAACTATTTCTGTTTGGCTCTGCCTTAAATATCACAGTTCCTGATATGACTGTAATGATGAATGTCATTTCTGTTTATGTGTCCCTCTGCGACTACTATTGAGATGGGAATCTATATTTAAGGGCAATGTGGTGGACGAGGGTAGAGGTAGGGGGGCAAAAGGGAGTGCATGCAAATATAGCTCCTGGTTTGGGCCCCTTTGCTTTCATGGCCTCACAGGAAAACAAGTCTCCTCAAGAGACAGAATGTGGAGCTCATACGTTTTTAGTGAACAGTGTAGATTACAGTGTGTGTGTTTGCAAAACTAAGTCTCAAACTCTGAGAGACAACTTTTGCTTTTGTATTTCTGGAACATGCATAAGTGATCCCCCTTATCCACGAAAAAGAGGGAACCGTTGGGAACATTTGCTTATTACCTTGAGTGGCTGATAAAACTAGACACACTAGTAATTGGCATACGGAGGGATCATTTTATGATACACTCTCCCCAACTTTATGACCGCAAACCTTTGTATCTGTAGGTTTGTGTGTGTGTGTGTGTGTGTGTGTGTGGGTCAGTGTGGGTGGATAGAAGAGGGTGGAGTATTTGAATACTACAGTCCACACAAAAATTTGAATACTAGAGATAGGTTACACTTTTGAGACACTGGAGAGCAAATAGTTAATACACCTCAAACAGTGGAATTACTCCAGACAATAGTGTGGTTTCAGTGATATTTACACTTGTAACTTAAACCACTGTAGGTTGTTTGAACTAATGTAATAACTAAGAAAAACACATTTATAGCTTAAATATACTGTATGGAAATGTTGAAGAGGTGTGTAAGAGGAACAGCTATCATCACCATTACACCTCAAATTTAAGATATAATGTTAAGTTCTTTAATATACATAATCCCAAAAAGACACACAAGAACACAAGGCTGTAATAAAACAACACACTTTATTTACTAGGCAGTATAGAAATGTATAAAAAAGTGAAAACTTGGCATGTATAAATGCTTTTATAAAATCATTTTTTGCTCAGAAGCTAGTATCAAAACAAGGCATTGAAAAATATAAAACAGGATTGTCTACTAAGTGTTGTGTCATGGGCTACTGCAGTCTTAGTATGAAAATGATTGAATATGCAACATAAAACAATACAAAACTATTCAAAGAAATGTTTAAAAACAACCATATACAAGTTTCAATGGGCTTTTGTTTGTAGCATAATATAAAATATCAGTGTTTAGTATTCTCACATTTTATGGAGACTATAAAATTCAAGTGCAGCTTGGTCTTACTCTTACTGGGTGAAAGCTCTTGGTTTCAAACTTATAAACTCATTTGAGATTCTTAAATTCATAAATATCCTATACCGTATACACTATACATAGGTATACATTTTCAACAAATATGATTGTTTGTTCATTGAATTTTTCCTCATACAGCATACTGTAAATGCCATAATTTTTTTTTTTGAAATCAAGGTGCCAGTGTGGTAAGCAGGTAATACTAATATGGCGAGCCATTTCTGTTGTGTAAAACATTATAATTCATAGTTGAATACAGGAATGTAAGAACACAAGTGTTCCTGTTCAGTAGTTAAGTGTTAACATGACGTGGCAAAGACCAAACACTTGAAATTCTCAGTAGACCCATTATATCATTAAAAAAAGGAAGAAGAAAAAAGTTCCAGAGGTCAGTTTTGAATGAATTAATATGCCTTTCGATATATGATAATGCTAACAGGGCTTAAATACTTAACTTACAACACTGCTCCACTGGCCAATTGTAAAATAAACAATAACAAAGTCATCATCAAAAAAAGGAATAAATTAATCAACTTGTTCTTTATATTAATATCAAAATTCGGGATTAATAATACAGCCCATTGTAAATTATATAGCCACCATATCCCATTTATAATACAACATTGATAATAATACAACAAGACTAAAAGTGAAAGGACAAACATGTATAAAAACCCAAAGTAAATAAAATTTAAAAGACAGGAAAACAAAACAATTATAGTCTTTGGTTGGTTGAAATCCAACAAGTGTGAGTGTAAAAACACCAGTGGCATAGAGCCTCTCCCAACTGTTGTACCACAACAAATATGAAAGCCACCGCGCTGCGTCCAGCGCAGGGAATGTTGATGTTTCCAGATCAACATGTGTCTATCTCTCTACATGACCAGTGTCCTCGTAGGGTAAGTGTTGATGTACTTGTGGTTTGGCTCTGAGGCCAACACATGCTCCTCTGTTTTCCCGCAGGTCACCTGCTCCCAGGAACTGAGCTGCTGTTGGCAAGAGAACAACATGATGAGTTTTATGGTTTACATTTAATCTCTACAATTTGATGATTTTCTATAACTAAATACAGACAAACATATAAATGTACATACTTGTAGTGGGCTGCCCATGCCTCTGCGAGAGACGTAAGTTTTGTGTCCGTCTTCACTCAGTAATGAGCTGGTAAGTAGATCCTGAATGAAAATGTACACAAACACAGTATGTTAACAAAATAGGTCAAGCTGTACACTACCACTATTACAACAAATGGCACAACAAGAAATAACGACACAGAAAGTCTTACACGTGAAATGAAATATGAAATATCAACGTACAGGTACTTCCTGTGCAGGGCCATTGGGGGAGAAGAGCTGTGTGTGAAGGTCCTGTCCTTCCCACTGCATACATGGGCTCCTCTCACATGGGGACTCCACCTATGACCCAAACCACGTTTTGTACATTATCATCAAACGCCAAACTTGGCTTTTTTGACTACAGTGACTTAAAACTAACAAAACTAAATGCCTGCCTCAAATTTGTCTGTACTGTAATTTAAATTTGTACATGCTTATGTTGAGTGGAAAGTACCTCTTGTTTTATCTTTTTCAGAGGAGGTTGGTCAATGGCACACTCCACTGGCTCCTGCTTGATGGACTCAACCATCTGCTGCTCCATAGAGGCATTCTGGAAAAAAACACAAATCCCCCAGTGAGTCACGCTGACACTATTTAAACTACAACAGTGAGAAATTCAAGACATCTTAGGTCTCTAACTCACCAGTAGTTTGAGGGGTCCATACTTGGGTTCCTGTAAGGTCAGGGCTGACCTAAAAGGTGTTGGTGTGCGAGGTGATGACTCCATGATTGAACGACGAATGTTTGGAGTACTGAACCTGAGAGAAAAGAGAAAAGTGCTGTTAGTAAAGCTAACAGTTGGCAACAATTCTGCATAATAAAACCGATTTAAGATGAAGAAACGTACATTTCATTCTCTTTTTGAGGCCGGACAGAGTGGTCAATCAGAGGCTTAGAGTCCACAGGCGAGCTCATTGGTAAACTGTCGTTGTCTGAGTGTTCTGGGCTCATTGACTGGTTCAGAAACTGAAACAAAAAGAAGAAAACCAGTGAATAACATTTTGACATATTTACTTTTCAGAACTAACTATCTTGCAGATTATGGAAGCTTGGTTAAAACTACAGAAATGTAGCAGAGAGAAGACAATTATTGAAGTTAAAAAAAAAAAAATAGCAAGAGATGAATAATTCGGGAATGACTCGATGTTGACTTCATCGAACTACAGTTGGTGGTAACTATCTGAGTACACACAGCTACTTTAACTACCTGTGAGGGTGAAAAGAGTAGGTTTCTGACTGGTGAAGGCTTGGGAGTTGAGCAGATGATACCAGCCCATGCTCCATAAGCAGTTCTTGAGCTGTGATTGGGCAAAACCCTGTCTGTTTTGAGAATGCTCCTATCCAAGAACTCACTGATAGTGGCCTCACCAACTGAGGAGAAGGTCTGGGAAAAGGGCGGGAAAATATGGGTCAAGACCCAATGCTGAGAAGAATACGATGCTAAACGCTAGCCTATCCTTTATCACTGCACATAGCTGGTCATGGTGCACAGAAATTAATCAAATTAACACAACATGCACTGAAGATGAATACTTACTGAATCAATGACAGACTCCATGAATTCTGGAATAGTATTTGAGAACGAGGAGCTGCTGTGATGACTGTTGCTGTTGTTATTGTTGTTACTGTTGCTGCTGTTGTTGCTGTGAGAACGTGTTGCAGAAGCGCTCTCCTCGGGTAGGCAGCTCTGGTCGAGAGGCAGGGTAGGTGCGGCAGTCTGGTGATGAGGTAACGACATAGCTACACCATCTGAGCTGTCGGTCAAAGAGATCTGGCCGGCCCAGCTTGGATATGGCAATGTCATCTGGAGGGGAAACGGATATAAGATTGAATGCTAGAAAAAACTGTCAAACAATAATCATGTGAAAATGTGAGCATAACAGCGTGGGTTTAAAAAAGTGAAAACACAGCACAAGAGAGAAAATGCAAGTCTGCCAATAACAGAAGAGGTGTAAAAATGGAACAAATGAGAAAAAGAGAAGAAGAAAGGGAACTTTAATGTAAAGGGTGACAGAAGTGTTGGGTTGCACAAGGGGACATGCACGCGCACAAAAATTGTGATAAGGTCCTATTTCATCACTTTTAGCAGAAACAGACCCCCCAGATGTTTCCTCCTCTTTATTCACACAAACACACACATCCAACCACTGTCCTTAAAGCCAGGGTCAAACACGCCTGCACATAAATTGAGCACATTGTCACACTTGACAACTTGACAATTTCAACGCCCAAACTAGCAGGGACGCACACACAAACACGCAACTCACTGGTAGTGATGGCTGGCCTCTCAGTTCATTTTCTGTTGACATGAGCAGCAGCTCAATCTCTTTCACCCTCTGCTCCTTCTCAGGGTCCTCTTCGCTATAGTGTCTCTGAGAGAAAAAGAGAGTGGGAGGCTCATTTAACATCAATGTCATCTTGTTCATCATGTTGTCCTCGTGCCTCACTATATAGGTTAATTATATTGTGTTTACTTCCTTTTCTTTTACCTGTATAGCAGCAGTTCCATGTTGGGGAATGTTCAGGATGTTCAAGTGCAAGGCCATAGGGAAGGGCACCTGTTCACCCAATCAGAAACACATCCACATTGAATACACAACTCTCCCGCAGCTAAAAAATCAATCTCATTATGTTTTCGTGCCAGCATCCAGAGTTTTGGTTTAAGGATGACTCACTCTATGTGCGTCGGTGATGTAGGTGTAGTTGTGTTGCGACGGCAGTTGAGCGTGATTGGGTGAGTGATGAGAAAAACCCATGATGTGGTTGGGGGTCTTGACATAGGTATGACTGATGGAGAGGGAAGAGTTGCTGTTCTTGGACGAGTTCTGAAGATAGCCCTCCTGTTCCACCTTTCGCCTCATGGTGGAGTTCCAGTGGTTCTTTATAGCATTGTCAGTCCTGTGTGACATGAGTAACACATACTAACTTACAGGGTATTCATGACAGAACACCCATGTGTATGCAAAAGGCGACAACATCCTGAGCCTCTAGAGGTACTTGATAGCATTATCAATACAGACACATACACACGCTGACACAGATAAAGTCTCTGTCAAAAACGCACAATTGATAAGGTTATCAATACAGCAATTATAATCAAGTCTAATCAAGTTTCTACTATTCCCTTAATCCTTGTCATTTTACTTTGGACCTTTCTCTGTAAAAAAACACCCTGTCCTGACACTGCCTTTGAACTAGTTTCCTCCCAATCATTCTGCGTTTCTATCTATACCCATGTTTCAAAACAGGGGAAATACTTTCTATATTGACACCTCCATCTTTTTTGCACACTGCACTGCTTTACTTATTTTTTTCTGTTGTCTTTGTTCCTACAGTGTCCTCTTCTCCATTTCACCCTCTCAACCGCAACATTGCGCAGCTAACCAACAAGGGTTCAGTGATTCATTTAGCTTCTCTTTTTTCCACCTTTCTCTCTTCATTCTTTAACTCACCTGCCAGGGAGCAACTTAGCGATTTCAGCCCAGCGGTTGCCCAGTTTCTCGTGTGCCTGGTAGATGATTCGGTCCTCCTCCTCAGTCCATGATGTCTTCTTCACCTCTGGGTTAAGGTGGTTGTGCCAGCGCTCACGGCACTGTTTCCCGATTCGGCCCTTCAGGTGCTTGGCGATAACCGACCAGCGCTTGGCTCCATACTTCTGGACCAATTCAATCACCTGGGGTGGGCGTGTGTGTTTGTGTGTGGGGGAGAGAAAGAGGAATGTAGAGAGGGGAGGAGGAAGAGCATTGAAAAGGAAGGGAAGTGAATTAAAGCAGAGGAGCATGAGGAAAGAGGAAGGAAGGAGCAATAACAGGGAGGAGAGGGAGAAGTACAGGGGTAGAGATTAAAAACATAAAGTAAAGAGAGGAAAGGTAAATAGAAGATATAATAGACAGTATGACAAAAAAGAGAGAGAATGAAAATGAAGACTTGTTATTCTTTAGGAAAAAAAAATCAGAAACTCATACATTGTATTACTGAACACTCTTTCCTCCTCCCTTTATTCTTTATCTTTCAACTTGTAGAGGTGATTTAGAACACCTGCTGGAGAACAGTGAGGGAGTTTCCAGTGGAACGTTAGCCACTCAGCTAATCATTATAGTGGCATCTGGGTGGAAATATAATTCCTTTGTACTACAATAAATACTTCACCGTTTATAAGACTAAATATGTTACTCGTTGAGTAATGACAACTTTTTGGGAAACTAGAAATGTGCAAGAGGTAGCCAGGGAGTTGCTAAACACACAAGCACATAAAGTAATAGTGTTTTTATCACCTTGAATGACACTTGATTGCCTGTTTCCTGCAAGAGGTATTCAACAATATTACTACAGAAAATTACCTAATGCAGAAAAAGCCCTGTGTACAGGAGCATCTTTGTGCAGCTAGTGTAATGCTAGTCTAAGGTCATCTGAGGTTCTAGATGTGAAGGACTTCAAATTCTTTGCAAAAAGCTTTTGCATTGCATGGATGTTTACTGTTTCATGTGTGAACTACAAAGTACTGTGTGGACTTATCCTTACCCTCTGGTCCTCCTCTTTTGTCCAGGGCCCTTTGATAAGTTCTGGATTCAACACCTTCTGCCACCTGTGCTGACACTGCACATCTGTACGATTCTGCAAGGTCAAAAAGCAAGAGCATGAATCTTTATACTATGGGAAGTTAGTTAGTTTATTTATGTATATAAATCAGCAGATAAAAATATCGTCAAAAATGAAAGAAAAAACTGTTGGTTTGTCACCACTTTGCCACAAGACTGGGTCGTCAATGTTTTGTCTACTGCTCTGTCTGTGCGCTTGTGTCTTTGTGCATGCACATGTGTGCATGTATGTACCCACAGACCTGCTACTCACCGTTAATAAGCTGGCAATGAGTTTCCAGTCTTCTGATCCATGAACCTCGACAAGTTTCTTCAGCTTCTCATCCTGGAAAAAGATTATACATGTTACAGTTTGTCAGACATCTTATAAATGTTACTACAATCAACATTCACCCCAGCACTTTAAAATGAGTGTAATGATCCATGAATGTGGTTAGACCAGATAGGAAAAAAAGGTTCCCAGGGTTCCTGGGAAGCAATATCTCCTGAGGCAATTTCTTTTGAAGATATGAACAGTATGAAATATTTTGTACTAAACAGCAGATTTTGAATTGCTTAGGCAGGTGTCTGTGTGTACCTCTTCTCGTGTCCAACGTGTTTTGCCAAGGTGGCGTTTCCCTGTCTTCACGAGTGCTCCATCATAGTCATGCTCATACATTTCGGTCTCCTCCTCATCCTCCTCACTACTGTAAACACTACAGAAACAGAGAGAGAAAAATTTTTTTTATGAAAGAGGTGGTGGCTGTGTGAATAAAAAAATACTGTAAGATAATAGAAAGGCAAATAATAGCACAATAAGAACCTGTCTATTTCCAAACTACTCCCTAATCATCTCTTTACAGAGTACATAAAGAACTCAGCCCACTTTTTAACTCATCAGGTGTCAACACAGACAGAACCAGTCATTCTTGAAGGTTTGGGTGCAGGCTTTTAGCCAAGACACCCACAAGGGGAAAGAAAGAGAAAGAGAGAAGAAGAACAGCAAGTGGGAGGGAGGGGGGATGGATTAACAGGTTCCAATGTTTTTGGTTTCCACAGATACTGGGATTGGCACATGTGATCATAATTTCATGACCCTGACTTGTTTAGACCTGCAGTGGCATTGTAGAGAAGGCAGGTAGACAGGCATGCACACACACACACACACACACACACACACACACACACACACACACACACAGTGTTTTTTTAACCAACCAAAATGTAGAGCATGGATAAGGTGGAAGCTAGGTAGGGGACATACAGTGCAACAGGTGAACAGGAACCCCCACTGATGGTTTGTGTGTGCTTGTACAAGAGGATGTTGACTGTGGCCTATCTGCCTTGTTTCTGTCCATTTACTCAAATGTGTGACTACCTAACCAGTAATGACCTTACTGAGAATTTTTTTAAACTGACATATTGCACACATTTAGTGTTTAAAGCAAGGAAGCGTTTGATATTTTAGCCACCAAACAACCCTCATGCATTTCAGAACAAAATAAAACCAGACAATATTGTGTGCAAAAACAAGCAAACTGCATACTGAAAACTGCATGAAGCAGTTCAATAATCATCATTGCTCTAATCTCAATCAGCAGGGTAATTTTATGAACTCTCGTCACAAACCACGAGAATAAACCAATAAGCCACACTGAAAGGTTTGCTGGTTAAACTCGAGTAAAAACTCTGACACGTAAACTTAAAAGTGTCTGTAAGCAGATGCTTTTCAGGGAAAGGTCACGATTCCCATTAAGACAATGGGACAACGGAAAGCTAGTCAGAGTGAGTGAAATGTTCAAGTTGTGGAGATTTGTGTATCAAAGCAAGGCAGATACAAAAAAAAATGCAGCCTCTCGAGATAAGTGCAGAGGACGCTGTAAAAGCGCAAGGTCCAAAATAACAGTGAGCGCCCCTCGCATTTAGAGATGCTGCGGCAATATTCATAGTGTATGTAGGTTTCTTCAAAGCGGCTTTAAAATGACTTTTATGCCAGCTAGATTGATCTAAGACATCCAACCCGCATGCTAAACAGCCCTGAAAACATTTGTGTCAGTGTGGTTGACTAATGGTCGCCAGAAAAAAGAAGACAAAAAAAAACAATCATAAATTTAGGCTATGAAATTGCTTGCTTCAATTCAAGTCTGAATGCGTTTGGACAGCGATAGATAGACGCAATGGTTGCACTGTGTTTGATTTTGTAATTATTATTGCCTCCTTTTAAAGCCAATGTGTACGCACTCTTTTGCGCACAGCGTGGCACGCGCCTGTCCACCCGCCTATGTTATTAATGCGCGAGTGTCTGTAAGAGACAGAGACACATTGACAAAGAGACGGAGAGAGAGAGAAAGAGAGAGAGAGAGAGAGAGACCCCTTTCTCTCTGACAGCAGCGCGAGGAGCGCACATGCCAGATGACCACCACCTGTCATGGGCGCGCGAGCGAAATACTCACTCCACTAGTCCGCTTCAACTGCCAAGAAAACATAACGGCTCACCAAACCGAAAAGGAATAAAACCGCAACAGCAAGTAGTGGGGGAAAAAAGAAAAGCACTAACTCTCTTCTAATCTGTCTGTATTATGCAACTCAAAGTCACGCAGAATCCACCAGAACTAATGGCTAACGCAAGTCGAAAATAGCGACGTTATCTGCGTATAAATTACACATGGAAAAAACTTAAAAGACACTTAAAGAGTATTTGGTCTGTGTGAGCTTACCTGTTTCTCGGCCGCCGAGTCATGTTAAAGTATGTAGAGCGGCTCGCAGGTTGCGCTGAGCACGTACTTTCGCTATCTGAGCAGTTTGTTCTCCCGGCGAGGAGGCAGGTTGACATTAATTTAAACTGCAGCAGCCTCTACTACTGCTCCTCCCTCCCCTTGTTGCATCCCGGTAAATTTGGCGCTCCTGGGCGCGTGCGGCCCACTACGCATGTGCAGTACAGTGTACTTCAAGACAGTCCGACATTTTTCTATTACGATTTCACCTAAAAGGGGAAAAGTCAAAATAACTTGGTTTATATAAAAGAAAACGACACAAAGATACAGCTGCACTGCGTTTCTAGGAAACAGCTCCCATTGTTCAATTTTTGCTGCTTAAGAAGGGATGCAGCTTAAATCCACGTTTATGTACACTGTTTAGCAACATGTACATTATAAAATTATACTGACAAATGTGACGATATTAAAAGTGTGCATATTATGACAGAACTCAAAAGTGGATAATGAAAGTTTTGATTAGATACAGTTGGTTTCGCCAATAACTACAATGTATCTACAGAGTTACCGTGTAACGAAAAGACGCATGTAACATTTACAAGGCGTATTTAAAGGCAGCGGGTCATTATGTAGTAGACTTGTCAAAGGCGCGTTTTGGCCGTCCGTCCGCGCTAAATGCTTATTGTCAACAATTTTAATGAGTTACTTCTGTTCTTGTGAAAAGGAGAAGGAAACCAGTGCATCTGGACGAAGTAAACAATTGCGGAATGGGTTTTGGCATTGCGGGGGAAGTGAAGTTGTAATAGTTTCTCTGCTACCTGTTCGTGTGGTGCCTGCTGGTGTTACAGATACAGATGTTCGTCACTGATAAAACATGGGACACGATTGTCTTATCGTTTGGCGATAAAATGAGCTTATGTGCTCGCCTAAACAAAGAAAGTGAAGTAAATGCAGTGGCACCCCTACTTGCGGGACTTTATGTTCTCGGAGTTGTTCTTGAAGTTGCCTTTTTAGTTTCTACATGACAGCTTGCTGGTGATGTGCTTAAAATTTGTTTGAAATATAGCCCACATCTTAAAACAGGAACAAGGTAAACCTGTTTTTCAGCAATGAGGAATAACATAGGCTAATGCTCTTTTCTCCGTTGTATTGCATAACCCCAGAATTATTCTCTGTTAAAGGCCCACTAGTATTATTATTATTTTTTTTTTGGTTGAGTTCCCCATCCTCCCTCTGCCCGGATCGTCTCCCTCAACCATTCATTGTAGGGAGGGGGCTGGGGGTAGTGCTTTATTAGTATAAATGTGTCTTCTCATTGTATTAGTTCCTCCGTATGCAGCCGTATTGTCCTGGTCACTTATAATTACCATCACCCTAGACCAGCCTATTGTCCCAAGGTAGTCATCATAATAGTGGCCTAATAAAGGGCTACACACACATGGTCATGGACGGCAAATTTCACTATTTGATTCAAGAGGGCAAACAGAGTGTGCTCAGTGAAGTGAAATACTAGACAGAGAGAATAATGAAGATTTACAGGACTGAGCAGGAGTTAAGTGAAGTATGGATAGCATGGAATACTTCTTTAGAGCTTATTATCTGTTTATACAAGTTGTATAATCTAGTGATGTGTTTTCATTAAAGATATGTTAGTGTTAACTCCTAGTACTACTACTACTGTAGGCTCGTGGTTGCCTGGTTGTAATTACCTGTACACCTCAAGTCCCAAACACAGTACACAATCATGTTTTTTCAGACATTTTGACTAGAGTAGGTGGCAGTTCTAATCTATTCAAATCAAACATTAATTATATTGTATAGTAGCTATCGTGCAAGATTGATATAGAAGATGGCCCACATAGAAAGAAAACTAGGTCAGTCAAGAGATACAGCACAATAATCACTAAAACATGAGTGTTAAGAGGAGTATTAACAGTAGCAGTGGGAAAAAAGTTGAATAAATTATAACCTAATTACAAACAGCATTTCTGTGCGAGTATTTAGCTGTTTAGACATAAATGTGTCTTTTTCCCTAGAGGGTAATATTAATAACTACATGTTATCTGAAACTAAATTGAAGGAAGGGAGCCAGCATATGCAAATTCCATCATAGTAGGTTTAGCAGGAAGCCTGAGACCCATTGACTCTTGCTTAGGACATTTGCATGGGCACGACTGGACAGGTTAAGGAGAGGCATTGTGATGGCTGCCCCCTTTGCAAAGCATTGTGTGCACAGGTTGGTTCATTTGAATGATTTTTAATGATGGCCCCTGGGCTTGAGTTATCATCCCTCCAGGCTTTCAAATCCTGCGTTGGGAAGACTAGACATCTATTGTTAATTGTCTGTACATGTGTGAGTGTGTGCATCAGTGTAGCTATAAAGGCCTGTAATAGGAAAGGTTGATCCCAAGTCAAACAGGTGTAGCCAATGTGATCCTGTATAGTAATGTGGGCAAATAAACCTGCAGGTTAACTAATTGCTAGTATTGATTATACTACATCTTTATCGTTTTACAGTACATCACTCTACGTAAAACATTCTTTCAGAAATATGTCTTCAAAATAATAATTACAACTGGAAGTTCAGTCGATCAAATGGAAAAGATTTTAAAACAAATCACTATTTCTACAGATTTAGTAGAAATTTACATTTTTACCTTTAAAATTCACAACTTGCCACTTTAAATACCCCACACGTTTTTTTATTAGTTGTTGCCTTTATTGACCTGTGAAAGGTTTTGCATTTTCCTGTGAAAGACTCTTCCCATGATGCCTAGTGCCTTTGGCAAATTATGTAAAGCATTACCTCATACCCACTGCCAACTTTTAGAATTGATGTCACCCCTCATCCACCGGACAAAGGCTTTATCTTCTACAATTACCTTTTAATAATTGCCTAACCCCCTACAATTACAGCAGGATTAATTTGTTTTCACATTTACATGCTGTTGTTGACAGATTGGCAATCTTTTGCTTTCACTTGATTCCATAGACAGTGCCATCTAATTGCTCACAACAGTTTTCTGTCTCCTAAAATCTCCTAGAATTGGACACAATTCAATTAGACAGAAAATACAATTTATGCAAATGATTACATTATTAGTCATTCATATTTTACAGAATTTAAACAAAGCACCCATCTACTGATCTGTTTATTCTTCTAGCAAGCTGTCCATCCATCTGTTTATTCAGCATTCATTCTCTCATAAATCCTTCTCAGTCCTCTCTGATTCACTATTCAGGCTTTTCATGAAACCTGTGGCTACATAGGCAGCAGAGATTTGACCAGAGAGTGTGTGTAAAAGACATTCAAAGGAAATAGATGTTCAGATCGTCTGTAGAGGTGTGAAAAATCACACCTCAGCCTTGTTGCAATACAAGCGCATATTTAATTCATCTCTAAATTTGGCTACAAAAAGGCAACAGGAAGACTTAAAAAACAAAACAGATAGGCAAAAGAAAAACAAACACAAATTTGGTATCACACTGTGCTAAAGTTTCAGGTTTAAGATTTCAGTAAAGTCTTTGCTTATACCAGGTCTGGGATTTTTTTGAACTACAAAAGGTTATGTTAAACAAGGACAGCTACTACTACAGTACAATGTTGAAAGTTGGGCAATATGTTCCATTCCCAATACATGTCAGGTGATGTTTGCTGCATTTGGTTTTAAAATGTCCTAGAAACATTTTAGTGATGCAAAGGAAGAGTTCCCTGTCTGTCACCTGTGACCCCGTAAATGTGCATGTATCTATCTGCATTTGTATGCATTTGTTCTGTGTGTGTATGTGGAGTTGTTTATTTTGACATGTAGATGTGCAACTTAAATCTTCAAAACACAGGAAGTGGAATTTTAGAGGGGAAACCTCCACCCACTTAGAGACACATACACGTGCATACGCATGCGCACACTCTTAACCAAAGGTAAAACTTTGTGTGCAATAAATAATACACTTTTTGACTGTCCTCTTCTCCTGATATGAATGACACCATTCTTCATCAAACTGTCAGTTGCAATATGAGCCACTCATTGTGAAAATGTCTTTACAATTACCTAAGCAGACGTCTGTCTTTATTCTGTTCTATTTTTAGATTGGGGAGACACGCCAAACCTCATATTTCATGTCACCATGCAGATGTGCAAGTGTATACTTCAACTGCATCACGAGTATCAGATTATTGTTTGACATTTTCATCTTGTTTCCTTTTACTGGCACATACTGTCTCTACTGTAGATGAGATCAGGACAACACAATGTGTCAGAAACCATGCTTGCATACACCTGCATACATATTTGTGTCTATAAAGTATCTGTATACAAAAATCCAGTCACAGATAAACAAGTGTGTACAAATGCTCATAAATGCACAGACATAAGCACACATGTTTCTTTCCCCTCTGTGGTAGAAATGCTTTAAGTTTCTTGTGATACAAAGAAAGTAGGAAAAAATGATGTCACCCACTGGTGTTTGTATGAGGTGTAGAGTGTGGGCTCAGAAGGGCTGGTCTCTTACCAGAGGGCATAACCTTTGACAAAAATGGTTTAGACTATTCACACCCAAAGATCATAGGTGGGATTGAAGTTGTATATGTATTTCATGCAGCTAGACTCTCTCATGTTTTTTCAATGCACTGCTTATGACCTCTTAAGGTTATTTTCCTCAAGTGTGCACAGAGAGGAAAAAGCTTTTAAGCACAATTAACCCTGCATAATTAACAGGATATGGAATATAAGTGTTTCTTCATAAAACAGAACAGATGCTTTCATTACCATTATCAGAGCCTTATTCTCTATCATTATCATTGTCATGAAGTTCACTCACTTCTTATGACTAGTGACATATCCAGAACAGTGGTAAAACCTAATCTTCTCCTGTTGTGGCCCCTAAATACTGATGATAAGACTAATATAATCTTATTAAAATAATTTACATTTTCCTATAAATTTATTTACCTCTTTATTATTCGTAGTTGATGATTATAATCTCTGCAAACGTCAGATGGACACTGGGAGTGAGATCCTCTCAATCAAACACAGTGTAAACTATTTTGCTAGTTGGGAGCTCTGATCTCAGCCCATACTAGTGGAGCTGTAACAGGAAGTGACGTCAGACAGGAATACTTGTCTGAAAGCCACTTAAATATATATATGTTTTAATGCAAATATTGTCGAACAGCAAGAACAATATTAACAGCGTCAGACTAACAACATTTACTCAAAAAGCTCTCCATTTTAATTAATCTTTTTCCGAGGCTGCAGAAATAATTTCACTTAGCAGCAGGAATGGCAGCCGGGCAGTGAGTAGGACGCATGTCACAACACTTTGTGAGCCGTAAATATTTTCGCTGGAGCCGACAGAAGACACACGAGTACAATGTCTCGGCACAGAAATGTCCGAGGTTACAACTACGACGAAGGTATATAACCTCAATTTGACATTGGTAGCGATATATATGTAACGGCAAGGCCTTAAACTACTAAAATCGTTAGCCGCTAAGCTAAACCTCACTGTTGTTGGTTATAGTTATAGCTGCTATAGCTAGCTACTTTAGCTAGCAAGATAACTGTGCTGTCGTGTAACTTGGCACCAGACACAAGCTATACAGGAAAATGATACTAACGCCTGTTATATTATCGGGATTTCAGACCAGTGTAATAATGTGACAACTTGCTGCGTCTATAACCAATAACAATATTGTAGCTAATGTTTATGTTTACTAAAGTTAACGACAGCTATTATACTAGCTAATGTTAGCTCGCTAATGTTTCAGTGTTTTGCTAGTGCTAATGTGTTTATGATTCATACCTGGACATAGTATATTGGCATTTCTCGCCTTACTAATTACTTAAGATCACAAAGTTTGCAAACCTGTAGTTGACTTACTACAGAAAATGACCTGCGTCATAGTTTGTTTGTTATGCAGTCCGTAAAGTTGCTGACAAGACGAAATGACAGCTGTGGCACAGACCCCTTTCTCTTTACAATGAATTTGCTACGTGAGTATGTTTGTGTAAGGCAGGGGAAAATAACTAATTAGCTGTATTTTCTTCTAGACTTCGAAGATGATGACATGTATGGACAGTCAGTGGAGGATGACTACTGCTGCATATCACCAGCAACAGGTCGGTTGCAATTTGAGACAGGTGTCCTAAATAACATCGATCAACATGAACTTGTATTTAAAGTTGCATCAACAAGTGTATGCTGCTTGTATGAAACAAGCAGCATCAATTAGTGTTTCTTCCCCTTTTTTTCTTTCAGTCAAAGAAAACAATGGCTAAAGTTAGCACGTGAAAGTACATTTTTTAGATTCTAATAAAGGATCAGTTAAAATAAATTTCCACTTACATCACACATCTGACATCACATTTCTTAGTTTGCAGTTAGCTAAGTAAATATGTTTTTATTTTTTCAGCAAATCAATTCATATACTCGCGTCAAGAGAGGCAAGCACCAAAGGAAGAACCTTTAGAAGAAGAAGAAGAATATGAAGAGGAAGGTGTTCCTATGTCTCCTACCATCAGCCACAACCTTGACCCTCTTGATCAAGGTAACATACATTATTTAAGTGTAAGATGACATGGATTTTTTTCTTTTTTATAGTCAAATTTTTTTGTAGATCACAAGTGAAATATTTGTTTCTAATCATTCTGTTGTCCTATGTAGCCAAGCTGTATTCCTGTCTGGACCATATGCGGACAGTGTTGGGAGATGCAGTACCAGACTCAGTTCTGAACCAGGCAGCCATAAGATGTGGATTTGACCCACAGAAGGCACTGGATGCAGTCCTGTCTGAAGATCCTAAAACAGCCCCAGTTACTAGGAATACTAATACAGAGATGGTTGCATCGGTTGCAAGAGTTGGCCAAGAGAAAGCACCACTTCCACAGAGAACTAGACAAGAGGCTGTGGCTAACAAAGGTACGCCTGGAGTGAATAAAAATCTGATTCATTTATTGGTCAAAATTTGTTTTCTTAGATTGTTCTACCATAGTTATAAAATTGAGAATGGTTGTTTTCTCTATTTGTCTTCCAAACACAGCACAAAATCTGGAAATCAGTTTCCAGTGTTATATATTACTGTTAGAATCAGTTTTGTTTGCATAGTGCTTTTCATATATAATGACAGTTAAAGTTAAAAATAAATCAGCATAAAAGCAAAGTGATCAATATTATAAAACCACAACCAAACAAAGAAACAATAATAATGCTCATTATCATTATTAATATGAAACAGCCACGGTCGTCGTTCTTTTCATTCAGATGTGTGGGATGACACGTTTAAGTCATGCAAATGTTTAACAAAGTGCCTTCTTCCTGTTTTTTTCCCTCTTCTTGTTTATGGTATGATTCATCTGGTCCTCCTGTCTCTCCTCTTTGACAATTGCAATTGGCTTTCGTAAGGTAAGGAGCCTGCCTGTCTGCTTCTCACACAGACATTACATCCAAGGCACATAACACCCAGACTAATGCGTGCAAACGTATACATCCATCTTTGCCATCAAATGCACCTAATTTGCGTGATCTTTTATCTCAACATATGAGTGAGCCAGTGTTTAACAGTTCTGAAAATCTAAATCTTATCCCTCAAAATCTTGGTTCAAGTGTTAGCAGTCTGGCACAGCTGGTGTCTGAGCATGAGCAAAAAAGTAAGGAGAAAGTAGATGACACAATACAATGTTTGGGTGTCCCCTTATTAGGTGCTCTCACCATAGAATCCAGTTCACCCCCGTCTATTATATCTAATCAAAATAGTCTTTCATTGGGAACTTTGGCATCATTAAATATGTCTTCAGTATCTCATAGCTCAGCTCCCTCCCACCTTTCAGTAACACACAGTAGTCTGTCACTTAACAATGCTAAATTAACTGCAAACTCTTCTTTTGCTGCTCCTCCTGGTTTTGAGAGTCTCAGCTCGGTCTTCCAGAACAATCGGCAACCTGTGGGACTAGAGATTAGAGGCAGAGTCACAGTGGCTGATCCTAAAGGAAGCCCATCACTTGCTGATTTAATCCATGAATATTCGAACCGCAGCCCAACTATAAGTAACTCTTTTCCTTCTTCTCATAGCATTGTATCCTCTATAAAGTGCCAGGGTATCACTCCAGCGGCACAACCACTTTCACTGTCTGAACTAGCATTGCAGCACCAAAACAGGGATACACCCTTTCAGGCTCAACCCCAGAAAACTGAACAACTGGCAAACATACTTACCTTTTCTAAGCCAACTAATTTAACTTCTACATGCCTGGGTGGGACTGTGTCATTGTCGCAGCTAGCCTTGCAGCATCAAACGAAATGTTCCTTAGCTTCCCCTCAACCTCAACCCATGAACACTGAATCTCCTGCACATGCACTAAAACAACCACCTGGCCTCCCTGAGTTGCTGTCTTTGTCACATTTGGCTTCTAAAGATGAAGTCAAAACCTCAACCACCTCAAATGGGTCACAGTACTCTCTCACCTCGCTGCTTTTACCAGCAAAACCAGAGAGGGCGGGTGTGTTGGCAGAAAGTACTATAGAGGGTGGCACTAAGTGTAAGGTCGACCACAAACCATACCACCAAAACTCCAAGCCATTTAAGCTGGACCAGACTATTGATCTGAGTGCACTTATGGCCGAATCACATGGAGCAGGCCCTCATCCATCTGACAGCGACCTTCCTTCACCATCCTCTCTAGCTCCAGTTTCACTGGGGCTGGATTCTTCTGTTTTTGCAAGACCTTCAGTATTTGCAATTACTATGTCAATTCAGAGCTGCAGACAATCGAAAAGAACAAGGAATATGTTGAAAGGAAAAACAAGAGGAAGCAAAACAGGAAGTGGTTACCAGGGCATCCTCTATAAATTGCAGGAGAAGTCCAAAGAGCAACTTACCCCACTTTTACCAATTGTACCATTCCGCTTTGACACGCCTTCACCTGATGACATTGTCCGTGCTAATCAAAGAAAAGCTTTCACCAGATAGATGAGGGGGAAAATCAGATTAAAGCTTTAATTTGGTAACTTTGGACCTCGGGACTCTGCTGTACTACTTACTCCACCAGCTGAACTTTACTCAGAGCAATGGAGCACTCAGGGTCATCAATGCTTACAAGTCTTGTAACTGTGTCCTGCAGTTAGTTACGTGGAGTAACTTTTTGTGACCAACAGCAAATCAGAATGACATAATTACTGCTGATCACTGCTAAAAACTCTACTAGAAACAGTATTATTATAGCATTTATGCAATTTTAAACATTTGTTCAAGCAAAGAGGTCTTAAATTGCAACTACTTGGGCAGCTTAAGGAAACAAACAGCTACATTTTTAGAAAAAAAACTTTTATAATTTTTTTTTTCTCATTTACAGTAAGATTATTTCAGTATTTTAAACCTGAGTCTTATTTTTGTATGCTTAGATGGCCACTGGCTTTTTAATTTTGTATTACAGTAAAGTAGTCAGAGAAAATAAAAATGTGTGTTTTGGCATGGCCTCTTTTCTATGTTTGAGCTGCATGAACCCTCAAAGGAAAAAAAAAAAAAAGAGGTTGATTTTTATGTGCAGGTGTTCTGCAGCTATTGGAATATGGATCAGTTAACCATTGTATGGGTTTACTGCTGCCTGTGTTTGAGATCATGGGGTAGACTTTTTGGTTTAGAGGACACCTGGAGATTTTCCCATGAGAGCAAGAACACACAAACACGTTCATACAGGCACACAAAGACAGTTTTTATTGTATAATGCTGACAAAATGAGTTTAATGTCAAAGCAAGCATAATTAAGAGTTTACTTAATGAATCCAAGCAAGTCCTCAGACCAGAGATTAATTTCTTTCACTTGTTTTTTCAGACTTTTAATATTCCGATGTACCGATGAGTTTGATTATAGATAGGTGTGTCATGATATGCTGCCAGAGGTTAATTTGTGAATTCTGAAATAAAGATGACTGAATTTATGTACTCTGAATGCGCCTCTATCTGGGCGTCTCCTTCTAATTTGTGTGTGGGCATGTGTTAGTGTAAAAATAAATATTTTTTTGTGAAAATCTACTTAACCAGTCAAATTAGAACTGTGTTTTTTGTTACTGATCTGATATACTGATCTGACATACACATAACAAACACATGTTTATTCACAATAAGCATATATTTAAGGATGGTTTAGTTCACATTAATATAATTTTTACATGCATGGTGCAGTGTATGCAGTTTTTTTTTTTTTTTTGTTCTAGGCCAAAGTCATCTCACATATTTAATGTCAGTCATTGGTATTGGTTTGAATGGAGAATTGTGCCTTTAAACAAATTTTTTTAAATACTTTTCGACTGAACAAGGTCTGGGTGTTTGTAGGTAACATCACGTACTAATCAGCAACAACTATGAAGAAGCCCATTGTATACCTGACATTGTTTACGTTTACCTGTTAGAACACTGGTCAGTACTGTAGTTGTGAAGCAGGAGAAGTTAAGGACTGATGTCAAACTTTGCTTAAGGTTTTGTAATTTTTTTGCGTCTAAAATATAAGAACACTCTATGAAGGAAGGCGTAAGGTTTAGGCTGGATTTGTGTAAACTTTACTCAGGTGCAGAGAGATTAGTGTAGTGGACCCTCAGGGTGTCAAACATGCTAAGCCTTAAAAAATGAGAGATAATAAAGATAGTAGTAGTAATAATAATGACAAGTTAAACATTAGATGTCAGACAGGTTTCTCAGTGTTTGTGTAATTCTAGGAGCAGTGCGAGATTAACAAAATAATGGTTGTATTAGGAATCTTGTGGTGTGTGTTATAAGTCAAGATAGGCTCTGTAGTATCTTTAGATTTGCGACAGTCTTGAAATGAGTAACTGTCTTATTAACAAGTGGGTTTGTCCAGCAACTGTTTTGTCCTTTTCTCTTAAGGCGAGTTAGTGTGTGGGTTTGAGCAGGAAGCTGCGCTATGGGAGAAAATGTCACCCCAAGCACACATCGACTCGGCAGCAGCCGATCATCTTACTCTCTGTGCCTTTTTTTTACACCACCTACGTAGGAAAATCTGATCATGTCTCTCAACTTTCACAGCTTTGTCAGAGGCTTTGACAGATCAAATCATTTTGTGTCTTTACAGGTTCTGCATTTCTGCAAGGCTTACATCTTGCACAGACATTATTGTGTTGTGATGTGGTGCCAACATTGGAAAATACCATTTTAAACACAAAGAGTGGTCAAAGAAAGCGGGTGCATTTGGATTAACTTGAATACTACTGCTTTGTGTTTTTGTTTTTTTTGTGGTGCAATATGTTGCCAGGAAAGAGGGCTAACAGAGACATGCAACACTTAAATGAATTCTGAACTATGACTCCTTAAATGGAAAAAACTCTATTCGTATTACAAGAAATTTGCAGCAGTCCTGCACAGTGGCTTAAGACAGGATTCTTATTATTCACATGCTATATAATGGCAGCTTTAATTGGAAAAACCTTGTGTTGTGACAACTGAAATGTGTTTGTGCAAACGGATGAACAAAGTAAATGTTTTGTGACACAAATTATGATTTGTCATCTGTAATTTTGCACAAATGAGACTGACACTGTTTGTCCTGGCACAAAGTCCAAATGATACTATTCTCCTTACAGTTACGTTATTGGACCTCATGCAAGACATTTTTTTCTGTGAGGCTTGTTTGCCTTAAAGCTGGGCGATTGCTTGGACTGGAGGCATTGTGTTTTCAGGTTGTTAATCTGTCTGTATGCTTGGAGGTAATTTCTTCAAATCTGGTATGACTTGTCTAATTATGTGTGATAAAAGTGATAAACTGGCATTGGCATTAAATTTGCTATATATTTTTTCTAATTACAAAAACATCAGTCTCTTACTTGAGTTCTGATTGTATTTATTATAATTAGACTATGTCTAATAAGTATATCAGTCTATCTCTGCATGACTCACCTCACATGAACTTTTTTACCTTGAGAAAATGTGAGCCGCTTAAGAAAGACTTGTTTTTTTGCATGAGGCCTTTTTTTCATGTAGGAGTCAGACAACACTTGCAAGTATTTGCTTTAAATATTTGCTTACTTACTTATTTACTTTGCTTTGCAGAATGATCATAATGCCTTATGGGAAATATAGAATAAACTGTCCTTTCTGTTTTTTTATTTCGGATTTTGGAAACTCCAGTCGTTTAGTCATGTTAAACAGGAGATGGAAACTAAAGTGGATGCCCCACAGAGCATCACTGAAATGGGATTGTCTTGTTGTTTTCTCATGTCTTGCTTAATTATTTTGTTGTGAGCCAGATTTGTGTTGATGGGTTGATAGGTCATTGTGCTGTAGATGAGACCTAAATATCAAGTTCTGTTTTGAAATCTGTAAACATAACAGTAGGTGAGATTTCTCCGGTAGTTGGTATGACTCAAATTCATCTGTTGAGTAGGTGGGTGTAGGGGGTGATGAAAGATGTCTTGAAAATGGTTGATGGTGGTACCAACATTTGTGTGATTAATGTCAAAAGGGTAAAAGGGGAAAATTTTCATTTTCATTTATGTTTTCATTGATTTTTTTATTTATTCATTAATTAATTGGTTTTAACGATGTAATAATTAATGAAAGTTCTTCTAGTTTGTCTACTGACAAAACCATAAATTTACAGTAGAATAGAAATAGATTATGATACTCTAGAGAGTGCCAACATATAGGTTTCAATTCCTGACAGATCTGTGACACATGTTTTTTTTTTTTTTTGTGCTGAACCTATTTGAAACAGACAGAACAAGACAAAAGTGATCTGAGAGACAGCAGAGTTTAACACAGTCATACTGGCTCAGACACAGTAGTTTCCCCCCCTTTTCCCCACTCTTTCCCCTATGCCTATGAAAATAATGCCACACTTCTCTTTGACAGCCTTTAGCGGCCTCAAGTGGTATGACACTGAAAATAAAAAAATGTCTTTTTTTATTGTTATAAATTGTTAGGAGCATTTATTTAAATATTGGTTTTGGAAAATATTTATTTTTTCAGAAAATTCAGGGCACCTGTCTAGATTTCTCTCAATTGCTCACTCTTTCTCTTTTTGGTTCTTTTACTTGTACAGCCACCTTGCCCTCAGAAGCTGTCAGTCACCCCATTACCTTCTCTTTCAACCTGAGCCATTGGGAGGGGTGGTTGAGGGGGTTGATATTTGCATATCCTGGGTGGACTCCTCTTATCCTGCTCTCAGTTGTGCCCTTGGGCCAAGGTGTACAGATGACTCACTCAGACTTATTCACGGCAAGGGTCTCTTGTGCTAGAAATCCTGGATGGGAGGACGCCAGTTGTTTACCTGCCAGTCCAAACAGTGTAAATAGATCCTGTTCTCAGCCTCAGAACCTGATTGCTCTGCATAGTTGTTCTCAGGCTTAATGCTGCCCTTAGGTTAGCCCAAAAACTATTATCTAGAAAGTTGTTTGCAAAGGTATTACAGTATTTTACCAGAGTGACATGTCTGACAATTTAAAAAGGATTGTTTGTTCCCTAAGACTTTATGGGTTACGGCTATTAGGTTGGCTCTGTCTCTTTTACCATAGGTAAAAAAAAAATGCTTATTGAAATATTAAAAATATGTTCTGCTTTTTTTACTGCAGTTTATTTCAAAGTGGATCAGGTTTTACTAACTTATTCTGATTGCCTTATATAAATTTATGTAATGAGATCATTTGTCTCACAGCTGATGAAGTCAATATTAAGCTACCGGCTGGTGTCCTGTTAGACACAGGTGGTAGAAACCTCCACGTCACTGTAGTAGGGACAAGAAAAGCCCCCAGCTGCAGGAAGAACCCAAATTTCCCCAGAGAGTGCTTTCCATCTCATGTTGCTGCTTACTGCAGGATACCTAACACTTTAATGTTGCACATTTAAGTGATGGAGGTGTTAAATATGGTTTCTTCTCTGCATAGATCCATCTCTTACAAGCATAAGTAGTTTGTAGAACATTGTGTGTGAAAATAGATTATGCTTTATCCCCTTTTTGTGCAGCTATCTGTTTGTAGATGTGTAGTTTTTTCTGTGATTATGGTTTGGCTAACCCCTCTTTCCACCTTTTTAACAACCGTGGATCAGTGTGTGGGAATAAACAGCACATACGTGTCATTACTTTATAAAGATAAAAAGCTTTATTCAGACTGTTGTGAGGTGCCTGACTCGTGTATCAGTGTTTCAGAATGAGAGGGACTTTTTTCTCTAATGCAAGGCCAGTCATTCAGAGAATGCTTGGTTAGAGAAAGTCCATTAATAATTCAGATGAATCTCACCCCCTTTCCTCTCATTTCTCTCAGGGTATTTTTTATGATGAATAAACTACATGAAACATGCAGAGCTGCAAATAAGTGAATTAGTATAATGTATACAATGCATATCTAAAAAAAAATCTAAAACAATATGTTTGAAAACATTAACAGATAACATAAGGGTACAAACTACTGAGCAGCATTTTCTTGCTTGGTAAAGGACTAAGACTGAAAAGTGGCAAGTCACTTGGCAATGTGTGGAAATTTTTCCTGTTTGATGATAAACAAAATAATACAGTAATAATACAAGATTATATATTGATATATAATAATATTCGCGTTTTAACTTGAAAAGATAAAACTCCAAATTTGGTGGTATTTTTGTGTTGCAGAGATATACACTATATGTTTTTTTACTTGTGTGTGTGTGTGTGTGTGTGTGTGTGTGTGTGTGTGAGATGATGCGTGCCTTTACCTCCAGCCCTGCACTGTGCTGAGGTGACACCTTTTCATAAGATTCATTCTGTGAAATGCTGTGTCACACTGCTCTATTTACGTGGAGAGAGGAGGCAACGGCCACTTCTGAAATTAACCCTTTCTAAGCCAGGATGCCACTGCCATACACATTCACACAGACGCACACAGTGTGCAGCAGACATGCCTGTACAGCCCAACTTAAATGAATCAGTAGGAGGTTGATATGACTGAGACTGTGGCCATTTGGGACTGGGATGACAAAGCAATGACCTCAGCAAGCCTCCCTGCAGAATATGAACTTCAATTCAGTTAGATAGAGGCTCAGAGTGCAACTAACTGCATCATATTCTTACTCTTAGAATATGTTGTTATTAATGCCAGTAAAGTGCCAACAATGACCCGAAAAGTAGTCATAACTTACATATTCTCTAATTGTCTTAATTAAAATGTTTCCATGTATATAATGCTACTTTTGCGTTGCTTAAAGTATAGGACTCCGTCATTTTAAAAGAAAAAAGTAAAATCTCATAATTAGACAAATTTTTAGTCTGGGCCACTTCCACTGATCATCAACCATAAACTAAATATGTAAAAAAAACTTTCACATTAAGGCAATCTTAATATACTAACCCTAGATTTAGAGAAATGTGGAAAATGTGTATATATTTAAAAAAGAAAAACTATTACTTTTATCCTGGTTGTGAGATATGGTAGCAACAGTTTACCCATAAATAATGTCTCTCTGAAAGCTTAGCATGACTAACCAAACATTTCAGTTTGTTCTTGTTGTCCTGTTCCTTCTTAAACTTTGAAGATAGAGATTGGGTATGAAGTACATGTGAACTGTATTCAGGTCTTTCCACAGATGTTAATCTCTAATTCTGGAATTTAAGTGGTATACTCAAGGAAAGTCAGGAGACGTTGCTCTAGCATTGTCTGGTCTGTCTGCTTCAGGGAATGTTTGTGCTGAAAGATGAACCATCACCACACTCTTAGTTGTGTGTGTGCTTTGGCGCAAGTTTTCCTTTCCAGTCTCCCGGCCCCTGCTGCTGAGATGCACGTGATGCTGCTGCCACTAATACGCTTGACCTTAGGTGTGGTATAAGGGGACCCAGTGCTTGGTGTTCACCAGACGTAGTGCTTCAAGGTTTGCCTAAAGAGTTACATATTTGCCTCATCTTTTCCTCATACTCGGAGTTCCCTAAATGCTGTTTCACAAACATCGACTGGGGTGTGATCTACTGTTTACTAGTAGTGGCTTACATCGAGCCACTCTACCATAAAGGTCTGGTTGATGGAGAGCTGCTGAGATGTTCATCCTTCTCCCAACTCTGAAGAGAACATCTGATGCCGTGTGAGAGACACACTGAGTTCTTGGTCTCTGAGTTGCAAATAGTGAAAGACTGAAAGCCACTGCATAAACCACTTATTTCTATGCCCTTTCTTAAATGGAAAATGTTTCTCTTGTCAGAGTGAGTCACGGTTGCCTTCGTTTGTAAGCTAGTGTACATTTTGTTTCTCTTCCTCAGCTAAAAGCAAAGATGTGTCGAACAATAGACTGGAATCTGAAGTGGTACCCAAAGTGGCCCGCATGACTGTCTCTGGCAAGAAGCAGACCATGGGCTTTGATGTTCCCAGGTACCTAATAAAAAACACCTAAAACATCTGGATATAAATACATATTTACATTTGGATGAACAGGTGATGAGTGTTGCTGGCACTTCAAGCTGAATGACTATAGTCTAAAAAAGCTAATATGCTGTTTATGACTAGAACGCTGCTGCCCGTGATTTTGAAAGCCTAATTTCTGTATAATTATATTCTGTCGCAGGGAAGAAAAGCTGTGTTAAATCCCTCCATGTTCTCTCCTCAGTACAGGCGAGAACGGTGCAACCACTGGTTCAGTACGTCGAGGTGGCAGCCCTGAAAATGCCATTGTAACACCTGCCGCAGAGGTCACATCCAAACGTCCTGACACACCATCTAAAGGATCGAATGGAGAAGAACCTTTCACAGTTCCCACCCCAGGCCGCTCTTCTGGGAAGACTCGACAGGCAATCAATATCAAGGCCGAGCTGGAGAAGAGGCAGAGGGGCAAAACTCTGTTAAATTTAGTGGTTATAGGTAGGGAAGAAATATATAAAAGCATGCATGCTGTACATTTGTATCTATCTCTGTTGTATCTGTAACATCTGTACAGTTTTTCAATTCAAAGCACAATAACTGATTACACAATTACAAGGAATATATTCTGCACAAACAAGATTTAAAAAACTTGTGCTCACTTCCCTCCTCATACCACAATTTCTAACTTGCTTACTATCCTGCAGCACGAAGAGGAAGCACTGCTTGTTTTGTTAAGCAATATGTAGTACTTTTTTAGACTGACCATTTTTGATGCATTAAAACCATGAGCTTGGAACTACAGCACAAGAAAAGCATGTCATCACTTGCATTTCTAATATATAGAGTTTTGCATATTTAGGCAGTAAAATATTTTACGAGTTGAGTTTTTTCTGCTTAGTTGTTCTTTTCTCAGTCTGAAATTATAGTTGAGTTTTCACTTTCTAAACTTTTTTCTTTTCTCAAAACCTTTTTCTTATGTTCAAAAAAGCATGCATGCCACAACAAAATGTCCAGCCGTTGCAACATGCCTGGAAAAAAAAGTTTTTTTCCCCCCCATATTTTTTGCATGGATGTTCGATATACGACTTGGACCATTTACATAATATTTACATGTAATGTCCAGTGAATCATTTTGAACGTCCCTCTTTGTCCTTGTTTAGTATGCAGATGTTTAAGCTTAATAAGAGTAAATGTATCAACTACAGACCAGCACAGTTGCTCAATCATATTTCTTTTTCATTTTTAGTTACAGCAGAAAGAGTGACTTGATAGTTTCAGAAGTGCAGATGATTCTAGTTTCCCACAGCTTGTGAAACCTTTCATTTTACCACGGTCCCTTCCCCCTCTCACCCGTAATCCTTGTTCCCATTTCTGCCTGTCTCCCTCCACTTGTGCAATTCTACTTCTTTCATTCGCCCACCTGTGGTTTCCTTTTGCCATATCTTATATTCTTTCTAAACCTTACCTATCTTATCTATCATGTTACTATCTTCCTGCCTGTCTTCATCCCACTCTGGTGTTATCCCCACCCCCCAAGTCCCTTTTTTAATCACTTCCTTTCGTATTACTTCCTGTCACCTTATGTAGCAGCGATTCCTCCAGCTCCTGATCTTGTTGTAGACTTGACATTATTTCCTCCTTCTCTGCAGGTCATGTGGATGCGGGTAAAAGCACACTGATGGGCCACTTGCTTTACCTTCTGGGTAATGTCAACAAACGCACCATACATAAGTATGAGCAGGAGTCAAAGAAAGCGGGAAAAGCCTCCTTTGTCTATGCCTGGGTTCTGGATGAAACTGGCGAGGAGAGGGACAGGTACATTTTGGTGTTAAAGCACAGACTGAAAAATATATATGTACAGGAAATATCTCTGTTGTCCCCTCCACACTGAAGGTTGAATTCAGGTTTGGTTCTAGATGTACAAAAGCATTTCTGCAATGCAGATGCTCCTCAAGCTGCCTGTTAATAAACAGGTCTACATAGTCAAATTGTCTTGTTCAATTACTGGTGTACTGGAACTAGTGATGTAGATTTAACATATTCTTGCTCAGGATGTCATTTGGAAAAAATGGCTGGCTCAATAAGACGACAAAACCTTCTCTGTAGTAATGTAATCATAAATACATGCACACCTTTTGACGGATGACAATGTTGTTGTTAAAAATGCCTCGCAATTTACCCTCCCTCTGCTGTTGTTACCGGAGTGAAACGGAAGCGAAATGTGCCAGAAACAGAAAGTGACTTGGGTGGGAATGCATATTCATTTATCAGTAAATTCTGAAGCATGTGTGTAATACAACATCTGACTGAGAGCCTCGCCCACTAGAAGATATTGATCTTGAAATGAAATTGACCGAGGGTATAACTCCACATTTCCTTATATGGTGTTTCAGCTGCTCACACCCTTCAGATGATTGTTTGATTTACAGTATTTTCACACCTAGATTTTACTTCTATGTGATTATGGTAATCAATGCAATTTTTTTTCCAACTGGGTCAAATGGATTTTAACAAAAGTTGTAAATATTTGTTTTCCTCCAGGGGTGTTACAATGGATGTGGGCATGACCAAGTTTGAGACAAACTCTAAAGTGGTGACCCTAATGGATGCACCGGGACACAAAGACTTTATCCCCAACATGATAACAGGAGCTGCTCAGGTATACTACGTAAAAGAGACATAGATGAGTAGTTAGGAAGTTACATGTACAGGTATGAATAGTTCTCTACTGTGGACAAGTGTGCATAAATGTTATGTTAGTGCAGCTAATATTCCTGGGCAAAGTGGGAGAACAATCTAAAAAAAAGTGTCTTAGTAATAGTAGTAAATAGTAAATGAATTTATTGCTCCTGAACATAAAAGTGAGCTGCGAATTAAGGCTTATGCATCTAAGATAATCTCAGTGGATTCTCATGGTGAAACCAAGCATTTTTCGAGCTTTGCAAAACTCTTGATTAAAATTGTTCATTTCCCTCCTTCACACCCTAGACCTGCCACACCCGTCAGCAAGATTTGAAATAGCTTTCGTGGTTTTGGGTGTTGGTGTGTCAAGGTGCTTTTGCAGGCATGGGTGTGCTTGTCTGTCTCTGTTTTGGGGCACTAATGAAATTTCTCTTTTTACCTTATGACTGTCCTCACGTTTAGCTTCATCATATAGTGACTAAGGGGTTCCTGTTGTAAGAAAATTAAGGTGTCAGTCAGACACGTACTCTGGTACATTTCTCCACCTATACTTATCTTCAGTTCATGTGCTTGTTTATTTAAAAAAAAGAAATATTTCTACATTACTTCTTGTATGATACATTTGACTGTATTTAGCTTTCTAATGAGTGTTACAAAGTAAAATATCATTGAAGAAGAGCAACAAAGGACTTTGCAGATTGTCTCCTTCTAGACAAAGGACATTTTTAAAATAAACATAATTTGCATTTGGTAGAATAAACTCACAAAGGTTTAATCAATAATTGCTCTAATAAACCTCTGGTACTCCGGCCACCACTTGTAGCTTAATGATTACTGCACATGCAGTGTAACTGCAACATCCCCACTTTAAATCTGGCTGGGAACCTTTGTTGCGTGTCACATGGTCTCTCACTCTCTCCCCATGTTTCCTGTCTGCCTATGTACTGTAAAGCTATCAAAGGCTAAAATGCCAAAAGATAATCTATAAAAATTCTGTTAAACATTACAGACACCCTGGACTGTTAAGCCTCATACAATTCCTCAGTTTACATTTATAAAACATCTGAATTCAGCTGTTGAGTTTGATCTAAAAGTGTATACATTTAATGCTGACACCTCCCTCAGCAGTGACATGTGGAAGTGAGTCTTGTCTTTCCTCTTGGCACTCTCTCCAGGCTGACGTGGCGGTGCTCGTAGTGGATGCCAGCAGAGGAGAGTTTGAGGCAGGCTTTGAAGCGGGTGGTCAGACCAGAGAGCATGCCCTGTTGGTGCGTTCACTGGGCGTCACACAGCTGGCTGTGGCTGTCAACAAGATGGACCAGGTCAGACATCCTACATATAACTGACAAAACCAACTCAAATTTCCTTGGTTGTTTAAGTCAAAAATGTCCATCATAAGCACAAAGTAATGCAAGTTACAACATTTTTTGTATAACATACACTGTCTAGCCTGAAATTGGCACACACTCTAGAATTACTTGGAAAGCCTTTTGCTGTGATTACAGCATGCATTTGCTGTGGAATTGCTTTGATAAGTTTATGCAGTGCCGACATTTGTTTCTATCCAGAGTTGCATTAAGTTCTCACTAAGATTTTGTGCCGATGTATCAGACCTCTGTGTAAAGTCTTCTCCAGCATATCCCAAATATTCTCAGTGGGATAATAGTAAGATCTGGGATTTTTGGTGGCCAATTCATGTGTGAAAATGACTCATGCAGGCCTGATGAATCCTGACATTTTCCTCTTGGAATATGCCCTTGTCATCATGAAACAAAAGAGTCCATTGACGGAAAAAAAACTGGTCATTCACTGCATTCAGTTAGTCAGCTGACCTCATTGAGATTCCAGCAGAAACAATTTAATCAGTGCAGTAATTATCCAGTGGAAGGTTCTTACTTATTTACTTAGTGAAATTCAGGTGATGAATGTTTTTTTTTCCTGCAGGCAGTGTAAGAAAAGCAGATAAGTTTTATATTTGAGAATTTGGTGGAATCAAATGTTTGACATTTAAAAATAAGTTATTTTCAAAATTGATTTAGTTTTCTGGTGATTGACTGATTGATTATTACGTAATCTTTGCAGGTCATTGTATATGTAACATATTGCAATACAGCACACAGCAGGATCTTGAACTTCCCTGTTCTGTAAAAAAAGCAAGCTGCAATACAGCGCTATGAAAAAGTATCTGCTCCCTTCCTCATTTTTTTTTATTTTTATTTTACTTAAATTATTTAGATCATCAAACAAAATTTAATATTACACAAAGAATAATGCAGTTTTTAAATGATGATCTATTAAGGGAAAAAGGCAAAAAAAAAAAAAAAAAAGCAAACTGCACCTTCACAGAATATTTCCTAATTGTTTCGGGCATAATTAGGATGTTTTTAGGCAAATGTGACTTGAGCATTTGTTGTTTTAGGTCAGCAGTGGCTTTCAACTTGGAACTCCATGCCATGGACGCCATTTTCTTTCCAATCTCTTTTTGTTGAATCATGCCTAACCTTAACTGATGCAAGTAAGGCCTGCAGTTCTTTAGATGTTGTTCTGCATTCTTTTACGACATCCTGGATGAGTTGTCGTTGTGCTGTTGAAGTAATTTTTGTAGGCTGGCCAATCGTGGGAAGGTTCACCACTGTTCCAAGTTTTCTCCGTTTGTGGATATTGGCTCTCACTGTGGCTTGCTGGAGACCTGAAATGGCTTCGTAACCCTTTCCAGACTAATACATGTCAATTACTTTGTTTCTTATCTGTTCTTGAATTTTTTAGATCAGAAAGAAACTAGAAACTAGAATTCGCTGAAAAGGACATTAAAATTGGCTTTAAGATTTCTTCTGAGTTTATGACTTGGCACTTCTAAATGTTCCCATCTGGAGAGAAGGCAGCCGTGTGTGTGTGTGTGTGTGTTTGTGTGTGTGTGTGTGTGTGTGTGTGTGTGTGTGTGTGTGTGTGTGTGTGTGTGTGTGCATTTTTGTTTCCCATAATCACTGGCATGTTGTTGACACATTTCCATTTCATAGCCATGCTGAAGGGGAAACTTTTTCTCTGTGTATTTTTCCTTTTTCCTTTATGCGTGTGTACAAATCAGGTAAACTGGCACCAAGAACGTTTCCAAGAAATCATTTCCAAACTTGGCCATTTTCTCAAGCAAGCAGGATTCAAGGTGAGTTGGCACTCACTGACTCCATTTCTTGACAAGTTAGGATAATAGTATCACTGTTTTAACTGTTTTTTTACAAATTTGTCTTAAAAAAAACTGTTCAGCTTTCCTTTGTTTGATTTTGTGTTTATCTGTTGTTGCAGGAGTCTGATGTTTTCTATATTCCCACCAGCGGCCTATCAGGAGAAAACCTCACCAACAGGAGTTCAGTGTCACAGCTCACCTCTTGGTACTCTGGACCCAGCCTCCTGGAGCAGATTGGTAATAAACAGTGGCATGGTATATGCTGCCTAAAGCTTTTGCTGCTTTTTCACACTTAGACATTCTAGTCTTCCTGGGCAAAAGTTCAAAACGTAAATTAGGTGCATTTTCATCCCTTTTTCGTCATCAGTCTTGCAAATGTGTACAAATATGAGTCATTTTAAGGTTTTTGTGCTGAATATTAAAAAGCTCCTTTAACTGAAGAACAATGTAAATCAAACTGGTAAATACTGTCTTATGTGCTGACTTTAGGTTTGTTGTGCTAGCAAGTGACCACAAATTAAGTTCATAAAAGATAAGTATGATTAGTAAAAAATATGCTGTCTTTATCCATCTATCAAATACACAACTTTTTAAATATTGTTTTGAGACCAAAAACACAGATTTGGAGTGGATAATTACTTTGAAATGAGTCACCGCAGCACAGAATGAGTGATTAACTAACAGGAAATGAATTACACTCTCATGAAAACACTAATCATCCCGACACACGGCCAGGAAGAAGACTACAGCATTATTCATCTAGTACCAATGAAAATGAATCACCACTCCTGGGCACCAGACTTGTCATAATATTAACTAGGTTTTATGTTCCTCATTGTTCTGTAACTCTTTTCCTCTCTTCTATAATTTTCTTTTCTGTAAAAGATGCCTTCAAAGCCCCACAGAGGTCTGTAGACAAACCTTTCAGACTGTGTGTCTCAGATGTGTTCAAAGGTACAGTTATATTTGATAAATCATGCATACTTACATCACTATGTGAGGTTTCAATAATGTCTTTTTCTAACTTAAAGAGATTGCTGATGTTGCATTTTTCTCCTCCCAGACCAGGGTTCGGGCTTCTGTGTTACCGGGAAGATCGAGGCAGGTTATATTCAGACCGGAGACAGAATTCTGGCTATGCCTCCCAATGAAACCTGCACCGTCAAAGGTATGTACTGCAAATGCAAACACAAAAAATGTTTCTAGAGTTATTTTTGTGAAGGCAGATTAATAACTTTCATAGCATTTTGATTATTATCTGCAGTAACAGCTTTTTGGTCATCATAGTGTGGATTAAATGCCTTAGATGAGTGGTGATAAACACTGCCATCCTGTGGTAATTGGGTGATTCATCCAGTGTCTGTACTGCAGGAATTACTCTTCATGATGAAGCTCTGGACTGGGCTGCAGCAGGAGACCATGTCAGCCTGACAGTTACTGGCATTGACATCATCAAGATCAAGTAAATAAATGAGTGTATTTATAAAAAAAACATTATTAAGTACTGTGTTTCATATTAAATTGTAATGATTCTGATTGACATGTTTTGGTTCCCACTATGATTTAGCACTGGTGTTGCTGTTATCCTTATAGTAGTTAGATATTTAATATAAACACCCTCATGGCCTTATGGAATTGCTGAATAAGCCACTTTTATAAGACGTCAATAAAAGCAGTTAGACAAGTTTTGCTCTCATGACACTTGGTGATGTCACATGGTGTATTTGTTTTTCTGTTAATGTTGCCTTTTAGTGTTGGCTGTGTTTTCTGTGACCCCAAGGAGCCTATTCGAGCCTGTACTCGATTTAGAGCCCGAATCCTTCTCTTCAACATTGAAGTTCCCATCACACAAGGCTTTCCTGTAAGTGAAAGCAAAAATGTTCTCACCCACTTTGCTCTGCTAAAACTTTATTATGGTAATTCCACATCCAGGCACAGTTTCCATTGTATTGCATTTTGCACGTATATGTTTTCTAATTGTTGTTCTGTCTCCATGTGTGCTTGACGTAGGTACTGTTGCATTACCAGACAGTCAGTGAGCCAGCTACCATTAGGAAACTGGTTAGCGTTCTACATAAGAGCAGTGGTGAAGTCCTCAAGAAAAAACCAAAGTGAGTTCTGGAAGAGGGGCATTGTGTTGCATTTTACACTGCAACTATGTAAAGCTTTTTTTTCTATTGCCTAAACTTTACTCGTTATTTATTTAGAGTTGCTCTGTAATCAATCTCATATTATTAAAATGAAATTTAATAACTAAAAACTAATTCCTATTAAGGTGTTTGAGTAAAGGTATGAATGCCATTGTGGAGATCCAGACCCAGAGGCCTGTGTCATTAGAGCTGTACAAGGACTACAAGGAATTGGGGCGATTCATGCTGCGATATGTTGGCTCCACCATTGCTGCAGGCGTCGTCACTGAGGTAACGCTCATCTTTACATATAGGTCATAAAAATGGTTGATGTGTTAAACTAGGGATTCCCAAACTCAGAACATTTCTGATGGACCATGGGGTCACACACAAAATAAACTTTCGAGGCAACTGAGAATCACAGCTGGAAGATCTGCCTAATTCTCTCTGCCTTACTTTGTTTATATTTGCTTAAGTTGTTCGTTTCTTTATTATTTTTCCACGTTATCTTAGAGAACACATACATTTATGCATGCCGTGACCAATATGTCACATCATCTTAATACATTAAGATACATATTTTTAATTACGACAGCTTTTTAATCCAATTCAAAATGTTCAGTGTTTAAAAAAACACTGAACATTTTGAAAAATATCGTACCAGGGCGAGGGTCATAGTTTGGGAGTATCTTAAAGTATCTTAAACTAGTATCTTGTGCTTGCACCTGTCTTTCGAGATTAGCTGTACTTCTAGTTTCCAATTATTTTTCCTTCCTGCAGATCAAATAATGAGGACCATTTCACACAGAGCACAACAGTCCTTGCTCTGGAGACTGCATGAAACCAGAGAGAAAGTGCAATTCCTCAAAGAGATGTCAGTCATGGACACAGAGCATCATATTCATCCATCCGTCTTTCCATCCAGTGCAGTAGCTGCTTCACCTGACTGCTACGCGCAGCACTAACTGCACACATGCCAACCATGTGGCAAGATGCCACGAAACAAGCTCGCAGTGCACAGATCAGCTTTGGCATCCTGATGCAATGATTCTGAGAACTCAGCAAGCCCCCTCTCCAGATCTCTCTTTCATCAAGCCAAATCACTAATCACACTCTTGTAAACCACACTCAGATTTCAACAGTGATTAGTTTAACTGTACTGTCCTCTAAGGTGCTATAAAGGACTGTAAATTTTGACTTAACCCCGTTGTAGCAACTTGCGGAGACAGAGTAACTCGCCTCCTTGACAGTATGACAGCGAAAGAACAAGTTTATTATTCTCTTACTGTTAACGCTAATGTGAGGATTCAGCATCCAGTTTACATCACAACATTTTTTTCCATAATAAGGCAATCAAAATTGCTGACCTTAGGTAACTAATTTTAAATGTAGACAAATTAAAGAATGAGATGTTATGTGGAGGGTGAAGGCAAAACATGTAATATTTTACCATAAATATGTTTGCATCTCAAATCTCGTAGCTAGAGGGGCAAAGGTCTATAGACATTTGTTTTCTCTAGTCAAGGTAAGAGCAGTTTGTGAACATAAATAGAAACTAAAAATTCCACTTCTATTTCGAAAGTAAAAAAAACAACTAATTTATGTCGTCAAAAGATGTATTACCTCACGCTTCCATGAGGGCGATTTTCAAGAAAGCAGCAAAAATGTGTTGAAAGACTTCTTTTTTTTCAGCTGAATGGAGGTGGAAGGTTGATGCTGCATTTCTGTTTCTCAGTGTGTTATATCAGACCTGCTGGTGTAGATGGTGTGAAGAAAGATAATGTTAAATGAACATGACATCAGTAATCTTTGTTTTGAGTTTTGATTTCATCAGTTTTAAGTGTCTCTTTCTGTCAAACTAAATCCACCTTTTTAAAAATCATTTTAAAAAACATTACAGGTTACGGGTTAATGGCGAACATTTTATTTTACAGTCTTTTAGAATAAGTACACTGGTAAGGGAAAAATGGGAAACACCAAGAGATTATTGGATATTTACACAGAAATGCAAAAACATGATATGATCCTTTAATACTATCTAAAACTTCAAGAATGACCTTTTACATCTTTACAAACTGCCATTTCCTGCTCAATAATAAATTTAAAGGCTTTGCAACTACCTGCTTTTTTTCAGAAATTTAAGTGTGGATGTTCTTACATTGATGCTCTCCTAAGGTGTTCAAATAATGTCAATTATACCAATAATTTGAGTTAATATTTACGTCTTCTTCCATAGGGAGAATGACTCAATGTAAATTGGATTCAAAAACTGGTCAAACAAACACCACTCAACACTGAAGAGGCATGCTACTCCGTCTACGCAACGAATGATTGAAAATAACTTTATGACCCCAAGCATTCTTCCCACTTGTGTAAGAGTTATTTGGAGAATAAAGTAGCTGCTCTTTGAATGGTTTGACCTGTTCAGTGCCCAATTAGCATAGCAGCGTTTGGGAAGTGATGCTAAAAGAGGAAATCGCACTTGAATATCTACTGAAACTGATCAGTAGAAGGCCACAGATTCATCATGCTGTTATTGCAGCAAAGCGCTTTTTTTAAATATAAAAGTAAAGTTTGACAGGCAAATTTGATTAGACCATAATTCTGTGCTCAAATATGCTTTATTAAAGTATTTTTTGTGCGTGTTTTCTGTTAATTTACAACCATATGACTGAATAAAACCATCAAAACATAAAAAGGATACGAAGGTGCGTAGGTGTTTCCAAACTTTTTCTTGCCAATCAATGGCAATGTCAATGTTAGTAGGAAGTGAAAATGTTGAGGTGATCGTTTCCCGTCAGGTTTGTCAGTAACAAGGCTGGGGTTGGTCCCGCTGGACTGGAAAGCACCAGACATATCTCACTGACATTGTCACTGAGTGTGCATTAAAGAGATTTAGCAAAACCATACATTTTGCAAGCTAAGATGTTTCGAGTTTTTACAATGGTCACACAGCACAGCAGAACTTCAAGAGTGAAGACTGAAAATTGCTGCTCAGTTGTAGTAAAAAAAAGAAAAAGAAAAAAAAAAGCTTTTTCTAAATGAGAGGGTGGAAGGACGAAAAGACAAGAAACTTTTTTCTGTTAAAGCTGTGCGAAAGATCAATAAAGATCCGAGAACTGAATTTATCTGTCAAGCGAAGTATGTCCATCCTAAGACAGTTGCAACTCAAAGGCATGACCGTCCTTGTCCATAAATAGGTTCTCTCTCTGCCCTCTTGTTCACAAAAAGCAAGTTCCTGTATGCATGAACATAACACAGGAAAGTGTGCGTGCATGAAAGCTGGCTAAAGGTAGACCTGCAACAGACAAATGTGATCAAGCTGAATTTGACTGTGCCAATGTTATTCTAATATGCTATTAATAATTAATAAAATGCTAAATAATATTAATCTTATTTTAGCTTGTACAGCTGCTATAGTTAGGGCCTGAACCTGAACATGAGTCATAAATACTGCAAAGTCATGATACGCCAGGGGCAAAAGGGCTCAAAAACCATGCTATTCCCGTTGCTGATGAAGTTAGTGTTTATGTCTGCAACATTCCTACAACACTGGCCTTAGTGTCATTAAGAGGATTTCCCATCTGTACGTGTTTCACCCAGCTGCCACAGGATGGCAGTGTTCAGACCATACACAGATACCCACGTACACAACGCAAGAATATCAGCAAGTAATTGGTGTGAAAATGAAGGTTTTATGAGGGTTGGGATGAAAGTGAGTGCAACGCCTTGTAATACAGAAATCTTTTTTTTTAAAAAGCATCATAGAATTGTGTAGAGTATGTAAATCTTTATCACTTGAGCATAGATTCAATGTGCAAAGCTTGTTCATTTTTTTTTTGTTGTTTACAGACCTCAGAGGTTAACATCAAGGTATCTAGAACAAGCACAAAGAAGTGTCAGTAAGTTCTGTTGATGCTAAGAGTGTAGTGGCCCACGAATGACTTTCTTCGTAAATGGATGAGTAATGCTGTGGCTTCCTATAGTCAGAAGTCACTCTTTCTGAATCAGTTCTTTCTAAAGCTTACAGTCACACGGTTGTGGCTCTTGCGTACACAAATCTATAACAAGCACTTCAGTACCTTTCAATATGTGTCATGGGAAACTGCATTTCACTTGCCGTTGCACTTTCAGGATACAGAAAGGTAAGTCTGGGTCTTAAGTGTGAGTTTGCATGCTGCTTTGCACACATTAAATGAAATCTGAAAAGACTCCTTGTGATGTAAATTTCCCTTATATAGGCCAGAGGAGATGGTGTGAGGATGGAGTGTGTGCTGACGACAGTCTTCTCTGACATGCATCTGATCACTATAGGCCATTTGGTGGCTGTTGTGAATATGGAGGGATACAAGGAATAGTCTTACTGGGAACAGCTCATGAACCGAGTTTGTCATGAGTCACCCTACCAATTATTACAAAGACATAACATCTGCAAAAATACACAAAACTACCACAGAAAGACACAAAATGGCTACATATACACAAAGCAAGTAGAGACAACTACAACAGAGATACAGAGCTACAAAGAGACAGACAGATAAGGAACACAAAACTGCAAATGCCTGCAGAAATGCACAAAAAAGGATACGAACTGCACGTCTGTTTTCAAGATTTAGAATTCACCACTGATGACGTTGCCTTTTAATCAGTCTTTATCAGTAACAAGCTTCGATTACCTGAGCTGTGCTGTGGGAGAATAATTAGTTACCAGTGCTGCACATCACAGAGCTTTTTTATTGTGACATCTGACAAAGGTCATTGTACAGTGGGAGGGACGGTGCAAGGCCAAGTTCACTTTGCTGTTGGATTCATGTAGTTTGAGTTTCTGCACCAGTCTGCTGTCTTGTAATTGTATTAATTTGGTATTAGTAGATTGCAACCATGCAGAAAACCTCGGAGCAGCGTGCATACCTGGTTCTGGAGAACTACATAGGAGGAAAATTTGTCCCTTGTCTCAGTCACATTGACTCCTACAACCCATCCACTGGAGAGGTGTACTGCAAAGTACCTGACAGCGGCAAGGACGAGGTGGGACATCCTCAGACATAGACAATATTACTTTTAATAAGTTTATTAAACAGCACACTGCATTTTGTATTTGAAAACAGTCATCCTAAGCAGCCTTTTAAGAGTGAGGACTTTTAGAGAACTACCGGCCAGTTTGCTTTTATTTTCCTGCAAATGCACTGCAGTAATACCATTGTAAATCTTTAACGCTGAGATTTTCTTAAGGTTTTGCAAAATGTGGCTTCGTGACAAATACTGATTTACCAAGAATATTAAGCAATACTCTTAGTGTTTGGCTTCACTGTTCCTCATTTGAACTATGCCAGTTTCATAACTTGCATGGTCTCTTTTGTTCTCTATCTATGTATGTTGTGTTTCTGTTTTGGTTCAGTCTGTTAAATACCAATTACAATATCATTCTATGCATTTTATTTTAAATGCTGCTACATTTTATATACATTATTGGCAATTATTTTTGTGTCACTGATACAGAACTTGTTAAACTGAGGTGCAGGTTTGGTTGCAGCATGCGAAACACCTGTTTCAGTGAACCACCTTTGCTCTTTACAGAGCCAACACTCAAGTAATCATTAAACACAAAAGTCAATAGAACCTAATATTTTGTGCTTCGGTGATGAGATTATAATGAGTTACCATGCATTGTGACTGTATTGTGTCATTCCTCTAGTACAATGCACTTGTGACCACAGGCTTTGGCCTCATATAATGTGAAAACCTTCTTTCTAAAGTGTTAAACTTTTATTCTTTTTAAAAGTGAAAGTATCCAGTAATCACAAAAATATAGAATTGAGGACAAACAATGACGCATTTTATTCTCCAGCTTTATTTATACCGTGAGACCCCAGATTTTGCACAAGTTTTATCTATGGGCTTTGTCATACCTGACTACGATTTTGGGAACCACCTACAGTATATAGTGTAAGCATCACCTGCAGGTCAGAACAATATGAGTTCTCTCAGTACCTGGCTGCCTGCAGGTGGAGGCAGCAGTGGTAGCAGCTAAAGAGGCCTTCCCTGACTGGTCAGCCCGCAGCCCAAAGCAGCGAGCAGAAGTCCTCAACAAGCTGGCCGACCTGATTGAAACCCACCTGGAGGAGTTTGCCCAAGCTGAGTCCAGGGACCAAGGTGTTTTAAACAGTTTTAACACGTATTGTACCAATTCAAGAATCAATCAGATATTCAGTATTGCTTGTTATAAAAGTTAATAAGGTGTAGCTTTTTCTGTCACTGGGAACCAAAATTTTAAAACCTTTACATGAAGTATCTGGGAAGCCTGACTGTTAATTTTTGTGGCATTTTATTTATTTCTTATACCTGATAGATTTGGTAATTTTGGCCTTTTGGTGACACTTCATCAATGAAATAGAGCGGCAGTAATAACTCATAGTATTTTTTACATTAACAAGCCAGTTGCTTTTGTGCCAGTGCAAAAAGGAACATTTTGAGTTTGGAAAGTTAAAAGAATGAACTAACGAACCAACTAAGGTCAATTTTAAACTGAATGATTATAAAGTCAATAAATCACATACACAGAGTACATTACTAAACCCTCTTAATAAGTATCAGTATTATTCTCTGCTCTCCATTACTTCTGCACCTCTTTTGTGACATTACAGGTAAAACGGTAACTTTTGCGCGGACTGTAGACATTCCTCGCTCAGTGTACAACTTTCGCTTCTTTGCAACATCACTATTCCACCACACCACTGAATGCAGACAGATGGACCACGAGGGCTGCCTTAACTACACCATCCGCTGTCCTGTTGGAGTAGGTGAGAGCTCAGTGTGTTTGCATTAAAAGCTTCAAATATTAGATTTCTGCTCTGTGTGATTTTTACATTCTGTCTTTGTGTGTGTAGCTGGTCTGATCAGCCCCTGGAATCTCCCCCTGTACCTGCTGACCTGGAAGATTGCACCTGCAATTGCTACAGGCAACACAGTGGTTGCAAAACCCAGTGAGATGACCTCTGTGACCACCTGGATGATGTGCAAGTTGATGCAGCAGGCTGGTATGACATCACCCACAATGTATTATAAATCCACTTACATACAAAAATAAGAGATTATTCTCATCATGATCATGTAATGTAAAGATGTTACACATTCCAATATTTTGAATCTGAATTTCCTCGATTTGTAGGTATTCCTCCAGGAGTAGTCAACATTATATTTGGCACTGGCCCAAAAGCAGGTGATGCCCTGGTTGGCCATCCTGATGTGCCGTTGATTTCCTTCACTGGCTCCTCAGCAACTGCCCAGTACATCACTGAGCGGAGCGCCCCCCACTGTAAGAAGCTCTCACTGGAGCTAGGAGGTAAAAACCCTGCCATCATTTTCGCTGATGCAGACCTGGACCAGTGCATCGAGACAACAGTTCGCTCCAGCTTCTCTAACCAGGTGATAAAAGAGTTCTAGTGTTGCTCCAGATTTAGTGTGTCAACTTGTTCATGTTAATTTAATTGAACATTTCCTTGGAAAGTTTCCTGCTCATTTTCTGGCCTGCAATGTTTTTTTTCGTAGAGTTGTTTCTTAAGTAGTACATATTAATTAATTTCCTACTTTTAATATGAATGAAATTATTATCTATCTATCTGTGAGTGAGACTGCAGTGCAATATTTGTCCACATGGTGGAAACCATAGCCCACATTTTGTCATGAAATGCACGGGAACACTGGCTTTGTTCATCAGCTTTTATCAATCTCCTTACTGCTTTCAGGGAGAAATCTGTTTGTGCACCAGCAGGATTTATGTGGAGAGGAGTATCTACTCTGAGTTTCTTGTAAAGTTTGTGGCTGCAGCTAGAAAGTGGAAGACAGGGGTGCCTTCTGACCCCAGCAACAATAATGGAGCTCTTATCAGCAAAGAGCACCTGGAAAAGGTAGTTACATAAAGTGTTAAACGCTGTGAAGATAACTTTTCCATTTCAAAAGACATTTTCAATGTTCATATCGTTTAAGTTGAAATCCCTCTTCATTTTGCTCCCCAGGTTCGAAGCTTTGTAGCACTTGCCAGATCTGAAGGTGGTATAATCCACTGTGGTGAGGGGATTGACCAGCTGGATCTCCCTGAGGAATACAGGTCTGGCTACTTCATGCCAGCCACTGTCATCTCAGGCATATCTGACAGCTCCCGCGTCATGCAGGAGGAGATCTTTGGCCCTGTCGTCTGCATCAGCCTGTTTGACACAGAGGATGAAGCCGTTTCCAAGGGCAACGGAGTGCGTTACGGTCTTGCGGCCACCGTGTGGTCCCGGGATGTAGGGAAGGTTCACCGGGTAGCCAAGCGTTTACAGGCAGGTTTAGTTTGGACCAACTGTTGGCTGGTGAGAGATCTGAACCTTCCCTTTGGAGGAATGAAGAGGTCTGGTGTGGGAAGGGAGGGTGGGAAAGATTCCTACCACTTCTTCACAGAGGTGAAGAGTGTCACGATAAAACACTAAGTCGGGAAGTGACTGGGGAAACCTTTTCTATTAGAAACAGATACAGAGATGTGGAACAAGTTTCTGGACAATCATCAACACCTGGCAGCAACTTTTCAGATTTCTCCTCACTTTCCTGAATTACTGGAGCTTGTATTTAAGTCACATCTGTAGAATACAAAAGTATTGTAGGTCAAAATGTAAAGTCACATCTGAACAATACAGACAAGTAAACTAAATTAGCAGAGATCTAAAAGAAATGAATAGTGAACAGTAAACATATCACCTAGATTATTCTTACTTTATCATTTATTCATTTGCTGGACTGACTGGAATTTACAAGCTATCAAGTAACACATACACACGCTGTCCTAAATTAAAATACCTTGTATAAATTAAAATACCTTGTATAAATCCCACAAGCAGTTCAATGCTTTTTGCTGTTTACTTTTGAAATCTGTGTTATGTCATTGCCGTCTTTGGAATGCAGTAACTCTTGATAGCATATGTATTTCAGATGTCGGTAAAAGAAAGATGTCAGATTCTGGGGCTGTTAAAAGAAAACAGCTTGAGCAACAGATTCACTTGGCCAATAAAGTTTTACATTTAGTCCTTTTACGCTTAGTTGTTTTCATGTGTGATATCCTCTGTGACTATACAACTGGTCAAAGTTTGTTCAGTCACGGAAATTTGACGTCACGCAAACTTTACAATGTGTACTCAGAAGTAACTCTTTTACGGTGAGATGTTTTCACACGTGACATTCTGACGTAAGAAAGGTGAAAACCCAAACTGTCCAATGCGGCATTTGAACAACATGTTTGGAGAGGGAAATTGAAATGTCAGCGAGCTGAGTGAACTGGATGACCAAAGACAAATGCTCCAAGCATCTGACGTGAAAAACCCTTGAAGCTTTATAGTAGACCATGCAAAAAAAAAAAAGAATAAAGAGAATGCTAGCGATAACTCTTACAAACATGTGTGTGCATGCATGAACATTCAGTTGTCTGCTTGGAAAAGGGTTTTTGAATCTGTGCATTTGGCAATCATCAGACAGATACATTTGCAATCTGATTGACCATTTTAATTTAGCATGTTAGCATGTTAACCTGCACCAATTAGCTATAGTTCAGAAATAGTCTTTATCAATAATTATGACTACTACTAATAAAGACTTCTCAAGTGTTTGTTTCACCTCCTACTCCTTTTTTTGCGTTCGTCGTGTCTATTCTTCCTTTCTTAAGTCCCCCTCACCCTCAAACTTCCTCATTAGACATGTCTCCCCTTTCTGCTAAACATGTGATTAATGCTTACAACAGTGAAGGGTACGACGTGACTGATGTGGGTGGTGCATCACGCATGTAGATGAGCATGTGTGCATGTTGCACTGTGCTTTGTTTAGGCTGCTGTGCCAGCTCAGGAAAAGGGGGTAACCAGGGGAAGTGCCCTATCCGTTAAGTGAGTGTGTAAAATCACATCCCCTGGTGAGCTCGATGTGACATTTACCACAGAGCCAGTGTGTACCACCCTCTGTGTTTTGACTAGGGAATGGGTATTGTGCTTGGTCACATTGCCTGATTGCACACACATACGCATGCACTACAAAAGCCTTCCTTGAACACAGCATGTGATGAAATACCACCCAAAAGTCAGGTTAGGAGACTTTAAATGACATAGTTTGTTGCAGCAGCACACGCACACACCCACAGTGATTATCTTACGAACAAAACAGGAACAAAGTAAGTCAGCAATTATTTCGTTTTCCTCAGTTTCCGCCCTTTTTCCTTATTTTATCTTTCATCTCTCCCTCTTGTGGATGCTTTATTTTGGAGGAAAAGGCTCACTGAAGCAGGTCTCGCCCCGCTGTACGTGACTGGGAAGACACTGCTGGTGGCTTTAACCAAACCCAGCACTTTCATCCCACTTATTGGGCACAGAGGGAAATAAAAAATTCTTCCATTTTATATCCATGAGGACACTGGAATATCTACAGTATACAAAGATACACAGAGAGCCTTCTTGTTCATATGGATGTGAAAGAACTGTCATAATTTACAGCTTTGGGCCAAATCCCAGGGAAATAAATCTGTGAAATGTTTCTTTTTTTGCACTATATGTTTAAATAATAAAAAAAATGGTTATATGCATGAACATTCAGTCGTCAGTTAAGAAAAAAAAAGGCAAGGTTTCATCTTGACTTAACATGGAGTCATTATAGGGATTTATGGGGTTCAACATGGGGTTTCTTTGCATGCCAGATTGTGCACTTGTACGCTTTATTTACAATACATGAAAATCAAAGTTCAAATCACAGCTTGTCTGTCCACTCAGTGAAAAGAAAAGTCTTTTATGGAGCAAGTACTGTTTTCCAGTCTTCCTTTCTCTCTCTTTTCTACTTTCTGTGGCATTTACCCTTCTTAGTTTTGGTTTTCATCTCTTCTTCTCCATTTCTCTCTCCCTTTGAATGTCATGTGTCGCAATTGCGCTTTCACACCACATTCTCGTCTCTCTGGGCCTTCTGTCACATTTGGGCTCAAGGAATTTTCCACAGCGGGCAGCACTGGGTTTTGTGGGAGATAAGCCCAGAGATGAAGCCTAGTCCTGAGAAAATGCAGCAGTTCATGCAGGTTAAACAAACCCGGCCAAGAAACCACCATGGTCACGTGTGGAGAGGGAGTTGCTTGGTTACGGAGGGCCAAATGTTTGCAGCTGCATGTCAGCCTCTGTTAAGAACTGTATACCTATTTACCAATCTGAAAATGCTAAATGACTAAAACAGCTGCATGTGGTACTACTCTAGTTATAATTTCATTGACATGTAAGAAAAGATCAAGATATTCAGATCTTCCCCTGCATTTAATTAATGTGCAAACTTTTCTTAAATTATTGTGTTTATAAGGAAGAGGTGTATTTTCCTCGTGAATAGAAAAAAAAGCTGATATTCACTTGGAAATTTGAACTCAATTAGAATTAGTTTTCAGTCCTTTGTTTTAACTATGTTATCACTGATTGAAATGTGAATTGACACAAAGATGTTTAGCACATGCCAAAGCAGTAGCAGGGGAAGCTTCTTTAAAGGTTTTACTTTCAGAATATGTACAAAATATAACAAAAAAGTCAAATGCCAATGAAAAATGAGGCTGCTGACAGTGTTCACACTTACAAAAACCAAAAAATTGAATATTTCACAATTTATGTGAAACTGTGGGAATGCCAGCTTTGGGGTTGTATAATATCCCATTTGTGTTTGATACATTATTGTTGCAGTACAGAGTATTTACTCTTTGCTTGCATTGCTCAAAAGAGCTCTGGGCATCTACTGTACAGCGTTTTAAAACTGCTTCTGCGACTGGAAGTGACAGAGAAGATAGCAAAGCAAACAGCAAAGGTACAGGATCTATAAACCAAAACAATGAGCTGAAAAATAATGCTACAATGCTCTGTAGAGCTTAAAGGCACTGCAGACTCTAGCAATAATTCTCTGTGGTTTTGTTACCCTTTTTGCCTTATGCATAAAACATTTTTTTCTTAAAAAAACTGACCTTTTAATGATGAATTTTGTCATGCTAATTCAACATTTGGACTAACAGGTTTTAACACACTGGCCTAGATCTATTCTTGACAAACTGAGTGAATGCTTATCCTGAGTATATATATTAATTACAGCATCGTGCTTCACGCCAATACTTCACGCCAGCTGGACTGTATATTTGTTCACTAGTAAAGTAATAGAGAACCAAAGCCCCATTTTACATCTGGGCTGACACAGACTATACTCACCCACTTTGTCAAAAAACATCATTCAATGGATGAAGTTTTTTTTTTTCCGTATCTAATGAAGTTAGAGAACTCAGTTATTTTTAGCATAGATACTATCAAGATTATTTTTCAGCATTTAGTAACTCCACTGGCACGGTTGACAGTGCATGTATGCCAAAGACTCATGGGAAGCAAGTTGAGCGGCTCGGAAGTAGGGCAGGACTTCTGCTGTTACTTCCACTCTACAAACAATTAACAAGAGGCAGTCATCTTCCGTTTGAGGTTGCTCCTCAGTTCTGCATATTCTGTGCCAAATATGTGAACAAATAGAGTAAAGAGCAAAGGGATGATTATTTTATTTGGTGTGAAATGGAGCACAGTGCAAACATGTCTTAGGGGAAGCCCCCGGACCTGTAATTAGGAGAACAGTGTGGAAAGTATGGATTTCCTAAAACAATCTTGTTATACAACAACAACAACCTGATATATCATTTGAAAGGTTGCCAGTCCATCCTTGCACTTGGATGTGAACTTAAGATGGGAAAATGTTTTATTGCAGACAAGATAATAGATAAGCAGTAAAGTAGGGGCATGTTTTGGGACTTTATTTGAAGGTACTATTTAGAGAACGAGTTAGAGCAGTTAAGGGCTTTGTAAAATAAAAAAAAAGTGTCAAAATGGCAGTAGGATGCAAGCACATATTTAGACATTACATTTAAAGTCCAAAGGCAGCAATGATTCTTGCTTCAATAAACAGTTCATTAATCCTGAAGTGAATCCTCGCTTACTATCTTTCTAGTATTTTGCCCAGGGGAATCCTTCACAGCCATTTAGGAAGAGTTAGTTAGTAGCTCATTCTCTAAATGTGATGATGCAGGAAGTGGTAGAGGAGGCTCTGATTAAACTCAGCGGTGATACAGCTGGGCTTCACATGTCTTGGTGGTTAGGTAGAAACATACTTACATACTCACAGCATACTACTCAAAGTTATTTGTCATCCGTTTGGTGCCCAAAAACAAGCATCCACTGAGGAAAGGTGACCTTTGGGGCACAGGCTCCATTTGCAGCATTTTTTTCATTTGAGATGTTTGCATAGTGTCATGTAACTAATGTAGACGCAAAAGCTTGGGTCAACCACAGCAGAACAAACAATCCAGAGAAACCAGGTCAGCATGGAAATATTAGATGTTTATTCAGGGACATGTATTGATGTAAAGCTCAGTCTGAAATACTAGAAGATTTCAGGAATCAAGGAATTGAAAAGAGTTGCTTTGATTATTTTGAAAATCCCCCACTGACTAATGGAAGTGAAAATTTATTGAAAGTTGTTGGGGACAATTCCAGTCAGGAGACTTTGTTGACATGTCGTTTAGCAGAGAATCCTTTTCCCAAGATACAGATTCCCATCCAGTTGTTCTGTAGATAGCATGCTGATTCCTGTTTGGGGACTGATGTGACAAATTGAAGGAAAAAGTAGTACAAGTAAAATAAGTTGTCATATCAGTGTTTGTTTCTGTATAGAGCTTTTTAGCTGAAGGACTGTGGCCCAATGTAGGTTCAAGAGTAGTATAAGAATTGGCCAACAAGCCTGATGCTGCCTCTTTCCTGATTACCTAACAACTCTCATCTGATACTGCAGAACAAAATACCTAACTGTCAATTATATCTAGGTCATCGTTCAGGTAATCACTCATCTGGAGTGGAAATATGTTAGTGTGCGTGTGCTTGGTGTGGGACGATATGTCCTAGATTACTAGCGGACACAGGATAGAGGAGGTGGAACATATGACTTCTCAAAGCCTTTTCAATCCTGTAAATGGGTCAAAGTAGATAAAATACTCTCCACTGTCCATTGGTACTTTTTTTCTTAGCTGAATTGTCTCTTGACTGAACACCAAATATTATTATTTAGACACTCTATTTGAGTGCTTTTTGTCTTTGCACTTCAAATCTAGTCAAAGATGTTCAGTGCTGAGATCATGTTTCTGGGTAACTGCTTGGCCCAGGCTAATTTACACTAAATAAAAGACTTTAAATGGATGCAGATGACTGACCTTTCAGAGTATATTTAGTTCACAGATCTTTTCATTGAGAGAACAGATACAAGGTATCTTTTGGTAATTCTTTACATTACCACTCTAAACATAATGATATGATGCATTGCTGATAGCCACAGATCTGATTTTACAGAGAAACCAAACTGATAATCTTACTCATGGGAAGACCCCTAAGTGGATCCCCAAATGCCAAATTGAGAGACCATTGCCATTATTTTTGTTATGTTACCACTTATGATGCTTTATTTTTTTGTTGATGCTATTGGTGCAACCCAGTCAATCCATCATTTTTCATTTCATGCAGAAGAAAAAACAGACCAGACCAGAAAAGACATTTAGTCCTACTTGGTCTCAAGCTGGGTTGCTCCCCTGCATACCGTTAAACATGGGAATTCAAATTCTCCACAATAGATTCTATAAAAATATACCCAATGGCATTAGCGTCTCTCTGGAAAAAAAAGCTTGAATTCATTTTCCACGCAGAGGGGGAAGGATGACACCGAATCCTCTCCTGAAAAGAGAAATAACGAAGCCAACATGTCATGGTGGAATAGTGTGTCAGGCCTGTCGCCTCCAGCATGGCTGCCTCACAAAGGCCATCAGAGCTCTGCTGAGACTGCACACAGCCAAGGCCTGTCTGTCAGTATGTGGGTGGATGTGTGTGTGTGTGCACAAAAAGGGGAGAGTGGAGAGAGAGAGGAAGAGTTGCTGACTTAATGCTGACTGGTCAGTTCCAGCCTGTAGGACCAGCTGGCCCAGTTTGGCCTCTGATTCCTTAGGCCATTGTCCAGGTGAGTATTTATCTGCACACACGAGTATACAAATACCGTTGAGATGCATGTTTTGAAAAACTCTGAATGAAAAAGGTTGAATTGTAAATATACCTGTACTGTGAAAGGATTGTAACACAAGTTAAACAAGTCACTAACATTTATAGGCAGCATTATAGGCGGTGTAAACTGTTAATGAATGATACTATACTAAAATGATACTGTACTGAACACAGTACAATGTACTGAAATCCTTAAAAAAAACTTTAAGTTTATGTAAAACTGTGTCTGCTCTCAATGACAAAAAAAGTGTGATATGTATGTATGTATTATGAACCAATTATTTAATTGTTCATGTTATTTTTACAGTAAGTGGTAAATAGCAAGGTTTAAATCAACATGTTATCCAAGATCAATAAGTTTTTCATCAATCCCAATATCATTTGCTCTGTATCTCTATTTTCTTCTCTGGTAAAAGAGAAGAAAGTTTTCTTCTTGTCAGTATAGTGCATTTACTGGTAAACATTTGGTAATTATAGTTACTAGTTACTTTTTGGAATCTGATTAATAACACGAAATACAGTTTAGTTATATGACTTTCTTAATCCCATGTGTGGAATTCACAAACTACTCAGCAAATCATTAGTATTAGATTCAATACATGTCATCACCAAAACAGTGCATAAGTTAAAATAATCTCCATCACTACCAGCTGAAATAATAACATGTTGTATAATCCAATAATATAATATTCACTGATGTGAAATGATGAGAACTTTTACTTATGGTAGTTCAAATATTTTTTGACACTTTAATGAGTATTTCTTACACCACCGCTGCTTCTATACCTTCTCTTACAACACCTTGCTTTTTCTTTCATCCTACCTTTGCTTGTACAAGGGCTCGTATCCCTTCCTGCCATTTTATTGGTTGGCTGGTGACACACCACCTCTGGGAACAGAGCCACAAAAGATCAAACACACACCTAAATACACAAAGAATGGCTGACCCTTCCTGGCACTTGGAAAAAAAGTCATAGTGTGACCTTGCCATCTATTTACATTAGATTCCTGCCCGTGTCCAACAGTACAACCAGCGATCTGTTTGACAACAGTGATCTCTTGTCACTTATAGATTAACATAATTCCAACTTTTTATCCAAGCAGTATTATTGTCCATGTTTTTTTTTTAACGCATTCAGCCATTTTTGTTAAGTGTCTAATAATGTATCTATCCAATGACCAAAAATATCGGCATGGATGAAGGACACAACAAAATGATCACAAACATTTAAATATTTTACAAAACAGAAAAGACAGAAAATGGCTGCGAGGGTCTAAGCACAGAGGATATTGTTTTTGTTCTAGAGGGCTTTTGTCTCATAATCCATCCATGAATGTAGGTCATGTCATGATGTAACACACATAACAATTTACATGTCAGGTGCAGTTGAGTTTAACTGGAATGCACCTCAATTCAGTTCAATAGTACATTGACCTCACACACAAACACATACATATAAACACACACACACACACACACACACACACACACACATACACTTCTTGCCAACTTGTTCAAGCTTTTCTTGACAATAGATCCCTGTCTCAGTGCATTTCCTGACTGAGTGCATAGAGAAAGGGTCGCTTTCCGGGGATTCTTCAGCTGTGACGGCCTTGAAACGCAGTCGTGGAAATACGCACACTTTCATGGTTAATCTGCATCAAAACACCCCACTGGGACAATAAAATGATTCTGTTTAATTTCACTGATCATAGTCATGACTGCTTTGAAGGTGGACAATGGGTTTCTTGCCTCTGCCTCTGTTTGCTTGCTGGAATTAAAGGGCTAATATGATCAAATCTTGTTTTCCTTCAATGCGAAGTGCCCTGTTACCTGAGCTGATGCAACAATTAAATGTGATCGCATCATAGCTTTAAACTTTGTGCAATATTTTCCACACATCCAAACTTTAGACTCCCCCTCACTCGTTCATTCTGATTGGCTGGGTTGCTCAATAATATAAACATTTACATGCTCTGAATCTGCTTGTGCAATTAATGTGAAATGCTGGTGTGATTTTGTAATGTGGGTTTTTCATGGCTGTTGTAGGAAAGTCTTTAATTGATTTGACTACTAAATAATAAATAGTTTTATAAGTATTTTAAGTGTCCCACTGCTTCTCTATGCAGAAGAAATATCTTACAGCCTGGGACAGAATAGGTTCTTGTACCCTGAACATGAATCTCTGTAAGGAATTTAGTTGGATAAACTAAATTATGTGCAGTACTTATAATGTATTGAGGAAGGAGACAGGACCCGAATATTTCTTTATGGCTCCCTTTCTCCATTTGTTTCAAAACTATTTTAAATGCTGATGCTAAATGTGAACGTCTCCCTAAAGATATTATCTGAAAATATACAGTATATTTCCCTTTTTATACCATCCTATCGTACTATGTCTCTGCCCTCTCTACCATGGCCAGCCTTTTACTTCACCTTCATCTCTGGTCAGTTAGAGCAATTATAAACACATTTCTGATATTGTGTTTAAAGTACTAGTTTTAAGACACAGTGTACCGTACCAATCCTTAAAGAGGCTCTATTGTGAATAATTAAACCCATATTTTTGTTCTGGGGCTCTACTGAAATAGTTATGGGTAATTTACTATTTTAAAAACTGCTTATTTTTTATTATAATAGTCCTTTATGCAATACCTCTTCTGACCCAAGCTATGACATAAAGGGACTAAGGAGTAACCAGTTCTTCTCCAGAGGCTTCACAAACAAACCACAGCTTTACAGCTATATGTAGTTTTATTCGTTTGTCTTTTAAAATGTCAACTTTTCCAATCCATGGAAAGAAGAATTTTAGAAATGTTTGCAAATGTATGAGAAAAGAAAAATTTAAATATCTAACGGCATTAGTAATCAGACCCTTTTGCAACAACACTTCAAATTCAGCTCAGGTTACTCACAAATTCTCTTGATAGCTGCTGAATTGTTTCTACACCTAGACTGGAGTCCACCTGTGATAAATTAAAGAGATTTGACATGATTTGGAAAGTAACACACCTCTCTATAGTAGAACTTACAGCTGACCATGCATATTACATCAGACATCAAAAACCATGAGGTCAAGGGAACTACCTGCAGAGCTTGGCACAACCTGGGCTCTTCCAAGAGCTGGTTACCCAGCCAAACTAAGCAATCGGTGGAGAAGGGCCTTAGTAAAAGAGGTGGCCAAGAACCTATAGGCCACTCTGACTGAGCTCCAGAGATCCTGTGTCGAAATGGGACAAATTTCCATAAGGACAACCATCACTGCAGCCAAACACTGACCTGGGCTGTGTAGCAGTGTGGCATAGTGGTGCAGTAATTTGTGCAGACCTTAGGCTAATTTATGTTCTGTGATGCTGGGCTGTACAAAGAAAATTCAATTTGACTTGATTTAGTTTGCGTTTATACAAAACATTTGTTGAGGTTAGAGGTTTCAAAAACAAACCTGGTTAAGGTAATGAAAAGATCATAAACAAATAAGAGTAACAACTGTTGGTTGGAAACAGTACATGAACAGCAGTCTCCCATGTGAAGGTCCTGTGCTTTGTTGAGTCATTCTTCCTCTTACATAGACTCTATTAACTACATCACCTGTCCTCCTCCTTTGCTACTGTAATAACTGATAGCAAGATTCTCCAAAATAAACTACATTGCTCATGATAATTCAACACAATGAAATAATGTTACCCAGTGCAATGGTGTGATTCAATTTCATTTACTAATGTAACTGAGCTGACTGTGTCAGTGATTCCAAGTCTGCAACATCAATTTAAGGTATTGTGGATAACACATTTCATAGTAATCTAAATTATTTAACTTCACACTTTTATAATAGTAATAATAATTGTTTTATAATACAGACTCATCCTCTCCTCTCTTCTCCTCTCCTACTTCTGAGCTATTTGGGCGATTCGACCGTGTGTGTGCTTTGCTCTTCTGAGTGCATATGCATGTGTGCATGTATTGCATAACCCACGGAGGAGTAGAGCACTTGTCCTAGGGTGCTGACAGTCGTGCCTCTGAAACCAACTGTGGGATTAAATAAAGAGAAAGAGGAGGACACAAAAAGAAAGAGGGCTGCAGAGAAGCACAGCAGGGCCTTACAACATCCGTAGACCAGCCGTCTGTTGGCCCACTGGGATGGTGTGCTCAGGATGTAACAGGACCAACTGGGGAGATGAGGAGAGGAAGGCGAGCTGATAGAAAGGAAGCTGCAGAGACAGAGCAAAAATCAATCTAGTCAACAATGTGTTTTGTGATGTTTGAAGTGGTTGCTACAGGGCCCACAGACCAACTAAAAGCCAGCATAGATTAAACAATATTGCTAATATAAATTGAATTGTATTAGATTAGCTTGTTCATAGAGTTTACAGTTTAGATAAGTTGTATGTCTTTGATATTGTATTTTGCTTTAGTATTAATACCATCCTTCATACTGAGAGTTCATCTGATTGTTTCAAAGCCTGGCTGGTGAAAACTAGGGAAAATGACACATATTTGTCTCTTTACTGCTAGTGGTGGGGTAAGGATGGTGGAATTATGCTCTCAGTATTCATATGGTCTCATTAGTCTACGTACACGAATAGCACACTTACCAGCTTATTGTTTTGTTTGTGTAATATTGGGTAAACATATTTTCTGTTGTGTATATGGTGGTATCTGTTCACAGTATGTGTATTTTGGCCTTTGTCACTGCTTAATTTGATATGGCTGATGTTAAGTATTTCTGTGTACCAGGTTTCTTTTTCTTTTTTTGGTGCCAGGTCAAAGTCAATAAAATCTGATCAAAGCACACCCACACAATCTGAATGACATAGATAAACAGTATTTATCTGTGACTATTTTCAGGTGCTCTGAGTTATGGTCATGTGTTTATTTTGCTGCATACATTTTTCATATATATAGGGGATCACAGATGAGCAAAGCCGTCTGTAGTTGTTTGTTATTCTCGTTTCCCTGTTAGCACTGCTGTGCATATGGTGGGATGTGTGTATGAATGAATGAATGAAAACAAAAATTAAGAAACAGAATTAAGAGAATGGCAAGAAAAGTTTAAATAACTCTCTTTTTAAGCCAAAATACAGTTTTGTTTTGCATCCCAAGCATGATGAATATCCCTCAATATTTTTATTGACATGATGCAACACTATCACATCAGCCTCAAACTTTGTTCATTTGCCCATATTGTTCACACTATGCACCAGCAGTGACCCAACACTAAACATGTTGTTCACAATCCCCGTGTGAACAACATGTTCAGCTCATCTGACAAACCTTAGACTCCCCCTAACTGGTCCATTCTGATTGGCTGGATTGCACAATAACAAAATCTGTCAGATGCTCTGTACCTGCTTATAAATGCTGGTACATGTTTGTAGTATTGTGTTTTCCCATGGCAGGTAAAGGAAAGTCTTAAATTGATTTGACTGGTAATTGTTGGTGTTTTAATGTTAATTTTGGGTGTGAGTGCATATATGTGTCTATGTTATGACTTCTCCTGGACACCCAATGGATTATTAACCTCTCCCTATGTCTACATGTGATATATACCTGTTTATCTACGAGTACTGTGTAAAAGTGGAAGGGGAGGATTTAGTGGCAATGAGGGAGGGGAGGAAGAGAAGGAGGTGAATGGGACGTTTCAAAGGGACGATCAGGAAAGTGTGCGTAAAGCTTGGGTCAGCATGGAGCCATATTATAAACACACCGAAGGAAACGTGTGTGTACGCCCTTTACTATGGATGAGTGAACGCTGAGGTTACTATAATATAAGTAAACACACACATTCACGTACACACATTATTATGTTTACATTAGTAAAGTCTGCATCATTCAAGTCCTAATGTCTTGTTATTTGGATGTTTAAATATGCAAATAACATCAGCAGCAGATAAAAACAAGAACATATTCAGTACAACAAAGCCAGAGTGATATGGCATTATGTGCTGAGTAAGGTGATCTAAAGTGTAGAATGTACTCTATGTCATGTTATGCTATCAATATTACAATAATAATGATAATTATAGTATATAGTATAGTATGTAGTACAGTATGTTGTGTTTATACACAAGTATGTACTTGAGTGTATTGTCTCATTAATGACATTATTTTAGAAAGGCACACTGGTAACAGACTGATGTCTTTTCTCGAATTACCCATTTACAGCTTTATTGACTTGCTTCCTCTCTAGTGATGCAGATGCAGTGGGACACTTTCTCAAAAGAAAACTGTAATAAAAAAAATTTACAGCGTGAGTCAAAACAAAATGTAATAAAAAATAACATTAAAAGACAGTAAGACAGCAGAGAACAAAGAGTGGGGTCATCACCTCCTCCTGGACTGACAGAGGCTTTGTGATTGCGCTATCTATTTAGAGAGTTGTGTTGACCACAGGGTTGAGGGTTTATTAGGGGGAATGTGTGTGTGTGTTATCCAGTGCTTAAAGGTTATGGTCTGTATAAACAGGGAAGGGGTTTGTGCATTGGTTCTTTCCTGATTCTTTTTCACCTCGTGGATTTCTACCTCACTGCCTCTTCCATAGATGGCATCAGATTGTCTGTGCCTGCATGTGTTTGCGTTTGACCTGCAGGACACATACTCAGACTGCTGTCTCCATGATGAGGTCTGCTTCCTGTCATCAGGAGGCTGGGTTTCCTGTGCTCAGTGCGTTGTTACGGTTTGTGTGAGACGATTACTTACATGTTTTAGCATGATACAAAAGGGCAAGTCAATACATTCATAAAAAATAAAAAGAAGATCTTGTAATTTCTGATAATTGTATCGTGCATACTCCACCTTAGTAATAAAATCATTTTGAAAAGAATATGTATCAGAAAAAAAAAACATCTGAACAATGCTTCATCTGATAGTGGAGACAGAAACAGCTTCCAGGAAACCAATTCAATTCACAAGAAGACTTGGACACACTCTATGACTCACCCTCTTTGTACAATAATTAAGACTCGTGCCAGCACAAGGCCAAATGATAGAGCTGAACCGAGTATGGCTATGGGTGAAGTTTGGGGCGAGGCTAAAGGTAGAGGAAGCCACTCAAAATAGCAAAGGAAGGCCAAAGCCATTTTCTGAACTGTTCCAGTGTCTGTTCTTCTCCTCCTGCAGTATCCTTGTTCCCCACACCCCTGCAGTACACTGACTGGACAGTAGACACACAGGCACCAGGGAGGAAACTATTTTGCTGCGCACTATTCTTTGAGGATGGCTATTGTAAAATGTTGGCAGGATAGGAGGGCCCTTTCAGTAAAACAGATTTTGCAGTTGAATGTAGATCGTAAACTTCTACACTGCCGATCAGTATTGCATTTTAAACATTTGAAATTTCTGCACTTTTCATTTTAAGTAGTTAAGTTGTCGACTTGCAGTCTGTGTAAATGCATGCAACAACATACATGTGATTACCCCTGTCATTTAATGCATGATGGTAATTTTCATACTTGACTTGCAGCCTTCTACGATTGAGTCGTGATTGATAACATAACATAGTATAATATACTGTATATAGAGGCCATATCTGTAATGTCATATTTTTAATATCCAGAATGTACAGTACATAAAAGTTTCTTACATAAATGTTTCTTACGCCTTGTTCAGTCTATATCTCATAAAACCACATAATTGTGATACACAAAACAAGGAAGAAAAACAATGTCAGTTTTCATTCTGCCAACCTGAAACACGTGTATCTGTAACATGCACTAGTTACATAAATATGAAAGCACACCAGCATGACAACAGCTCATAGGCTTCCCTGTAATCTGTTTTTTTTAATTACACTCACTGCCCATTAGAGGCATTGTGTTCTGTTTTTCGAGTGTTTGGAATATTTTGGCTGTCTGACGTTTGTGATTGACAGCATGGGAGAGACAATGTGTTGATGGCCATCTGACTTTTCTCTCTCCTTTTAGAATTTGTTGTTTACCTGTTTTCTTGGACTCTGTTCTTGCAAGTAGCCCCGTGGCTATGGACAGGTTTCTGTAAAATTGTTTTATGTTTTTCAGTAACATAAAATTCACCTAAAATCTCAATCTGAGCATAGTTTTCTGTGTCTGACAACTTCTGTATCTATTTGTCAGAATGCAATGAATGTTACCTCTTTGCTGTCTTACACAGGATAAAGTACACACTGACACCTATTTGAGCCAGGCGTGACTGATGCTGCAGCTCTGCAGTATCCGATGAACCTGTTCTTCTGACTGCACTTGACATTTCAGTCAGCACAGCTCTACTCTCTGCACAGTTGGGGAATCAACCTCTTTACATAATAGCTGATGTGTATCAAGTAGAACTAAGGAAAACAGAGAGTGGCAAGATTGCGAAGAACACCCATGCTATCGCAAATCATTGTGTGTGTGTTTGTGTGTGCATAATACTGCTTCTAATCTTTCTGTAATAAAAAATGTATGGGATGCCATAGTTATATAAATGGGTTTCCAAACAGAAGGTTGGTGCTTATTCAGAGATTAGATAAAAGAAAACAGACTCTGAGCCCGTACATGTCATTCTGAATTGGAAACCAGCCACTCAAACCTGGACCAAGTTATACTTGTTACTGTATTCTATTTTTTATCTCCTCTGAATTCCAGGACAAAGTTAGGTGCAAGACTTTAAGTCTTGTCTGATTTTATGACCATAAAAATGCTTGAAATTACTAATGACATTTATTGTATATATGTTTGAGCATTGTATTTCTTATGACTGTTTCAATACCTCTGTCTAATAAAATACTTTTAATGTGAAGCAGTAAAACTACTGTTTTCATCCAATTAAGGGAGTGTGAACAATATAGCTGAAATATGTGCATGAACAGTTTTCTGTGAATCCCCTTTTCATACGGTACATACCTGATTTCACCTATATGGTCCCTGACACTAACAATGATAGATAATAGATAAAGAATTATAGATTATGCAATTTAAACACATCTAATAGATGTTGCTGAAAAAAAGGGCAACCAATTGTATCACAAATGCCATATAATTTGGTAACAGTTCAATAATAATTTATTTATTAAAACAAATATTGCAATTTACAAATAGTACTTAAAATATCCATCATGAAGTGGCAACAAAAATGTTATATTACTACTGTTATGTCTTCTACTTAAATATGCACTGAGCCTGTCTGGCATGAGTGACCCTCACCCCTCACTCCAAAGACCAATCAGCCTGCTCCTGTGACGCCACCGTGATAGCAGTGATGTAATCCCAGTGTAACTGCAGCGGTAGCCTTTGGCACATGCGTTCCTTACTCACGCACGCACACACACACACACACTCAAAATGGATGCCAAACTGTGATGTTAATGTTCACTGACAGCAAGAGAGAGTGCAAACTGACAAAGTGATTGAATTGAATTATTATGTAACCTTATGGTGTGTGTGTGTGTGTGTGTGTGTGTGTGTGGTAGGCTGATTCACTCGTACCCTCTTTTTATTCTATCACTAGTATTTTCTATGGTACATGATGCCTCTTGATTGTCCAATCAGAAATTGTTCAACAAACATGAGGCCTATTGATGAATGAATGAAAGATACAGCTTCTCAGAGGTGGTACATTTCACTTTAGGCAAAGTCATAGACACACATTTATCCTTGTCAGCCTCTTTCTCAGCTGTATCATTCTTTTTATGGAGTTTTATTTAGCCCCACCTCTTCTATATTTGTGTCCTCTGCAAATCTAAGCTTCCATATGGACAGTTCTCCCAGTTTCTTAGTGAGAGTTCAGGGTGAACACTGGTTGTTTATGAATGTGTGCATCCTTGCTGAGAATACAGGCTGATTGCCCACCCAGAGAAATGAATTGCCATCAGTTGGAAGCAACATGCAAGACCAAGGAGACGAAGGTGGGTGAGGAATAGAGGAGAGTAAAATAGTAGAAGCTTATATAATATATGTTATGGGAGGAGATTAGGGAAAGAGATGGAATCAGGGGAGGATAAAGCAGAAACAATTACTATGTCATACAGAAATTGAGCTAATGACTATGAAGAACAAAGGGAGAAAAAATTCTGGAAGAGCACATAGGGAAGATTTGGACCCTGATAATAAACAATGTGGAGAAAAAAATGAGGACAGGAGAATGAAATATAGAGATAGAACCAGGGGAAAGAGGAAAATGGTTGGTGACATTGAGGAGTCTATTAGTGAAGGTTGATGAGAGCAAAAGGAGAATACGAGGAGACGGAGCAGACATGAGATAGAGAACACAGAACACAGAGAGAGAGTCAAGCAGTTGATATAATAATAGTGATGTCACATTTCCTTCACCCTTTTTCATTATCCACGTGCTGCTTTCTCTTTGAGACGGATCTACCTGTTATGTATGCAAGACCTGTCCCACTTCCTCTCCTCTGCCATCTTTGTGTGTGAGTGTGTGTGTGTGTGTATTGTGTGCATATGTGTGCACTGGCATACTAAGCTGATTCAGTCACTGAGTAGTTTCACCAGGCCACCAGTCCACAGACCTGTCCCATGCACTGATTGGTTTGAGGGGTATTCCGCCTCATCCAATGAAGCGGCAGCAAGATTTTATGGCCACAGCGGGGAGTGCAATCAATTTAGGTGTGTGTGATAACAAAGGGAGAGAGAAAGAGGGAGAGAATGACTGGGCGAGCAGGATAGCTGGCCAAAACAGTCGTTAATAAATAAGGCTGCTCTTCTCGTGTGTATATACTACAAACACTTTCATTTATTTGCGCAAGGTCATAGAAAATCGTCAGTTTCTTTAACGTTAAAAAAATGTCATAGTGGAAGAGTTTAGGGGCAAGGTGAGGACAGCCTCTCAACTGTTCTCTTTGAAGTTTTGTTAGAATAATAGAGAAGTGTGTTACACAACTCTGCTGTCAGACTCCACTTTGCTGCTTTGTGGAAGGTAAAAAAACAAAAAGTCTACCGCTACCAACGGAGAGAGCTGCCCACTCATCCACTGTCACACTGTGGGCAGACAAATGTCAGCTTCATTGGTTTTGAAGTGCATATTAACACCTCTTCCAAGGCAACTGTGGCCTAAATTGGGGTGTTTTGATTTATTTGTTTTTAGACTTAAATACATGAAAAAAATGATGCTATAACATACAGTACCTTAATTATTCATCACCTATCTAAAAAAAAAAACCCTTTAAGAAAGAACTTGTGAAAAACACACCAGAGAGTGATTTGTAGCAGGTACCAGACCTCTCCTTGCCATTTTATTTCTTTATATTTTTTTGTATTTTGGGTTTTTCAGTTTTTTTGTCAGGGTGTTATTTTCTGTCTCATCTCTGTATTTCCTGGAACATGGCTGACACATTTCCATTTCAAAGCATCGCTGGAGTCTCCAAATTAGAGTCTATGTGTACAGTATATGTGAAGGTGTGTGCATGTGTGAGTGCGCGGGTGTGTGTGTGTGTGTGTGTAGATGAGTACTTGACTTTGTGTTTGTGTGTGTGTCAAGATGCTGAACTCCATGATGAAGACAGCTTTCTAAAGTTTCCTGCTGTTCAGTGACATCTCTGTTTGCCTCTTACCCCAAAACAAAACCGTTCTCTTTTATACGCTTTTATATGCAAATGAACAGAAGAAGGATCTTTTTCCCAGAGATGGAGGTGAACAAAGTACAGTGTGAAACAGACTGAGTGAAGAGTTTGTGTTTGCATGAGTTTTGTATGTACAGTATGTGGACTGGTTTGACTACCATTGATCAGTTCCACATGTATTTTCACAGACCTACCAATTTATTGTTCTTAGCTTAGCGTAGCTTCCTTATTTCAATTAAATGGGTCATCCTTTATGCAAAAACTGTGACATTTGAGAGGAAGCTCACCCTGTATGCTGGCCAGGTCAGAGAATGCCAGCTAGGTGGCTAGAGAGCAACAGGCTCTCCAGCAAAGGTTGGGTGTAAGGGCTTTGCAGACTGATCTCTAGCCAGAGCCCTTAACATATTACACGCTGAGGGAGAGAGGAAGAGAAGAGCCATTCGCAGTAACACGGATGCAGCAAAGAGAGCCTCAAGGTGACTGTGGCTCCACAGAGTAGAACCATGGCAGAGCAGCTAATTTACCATCTGGATGCAAACGTGGTTTTGATCAGCCTAAGTTGGAGAATGATCTGTGATGTTGAGAGACCAGAGCTTCACTGAACACATGTTCTGAACAAACTGAACATATACGTCATTGTATATTTAACAAGCAAAATATGTCTTAATATAGACACATTGACTTTATGGTCATATAGTAAAACAGCTTAGAGTTAGGTTTTTGGTTAAAGAGGGAAAGAAGGAAAGTTATGTGCCTGGATAAATCCTCTGGAAATGATCTCTCCCACATGACATACCCATCTTTATTTATTACTGCACTACTTTCTGTAAATGCAGCAGGAGCTTAATGATTCATATAACCTTTCCAAGTTAGCGATTTATTTTCTCTCACTTGTGAAACACAACATTTTCCCAGTTACATTTGGGCTTCCTTTTGCAGTTTGGTGAATTCAAAATTTAACATTTGCGAAGATGTGTACATTGCAATACATCAGTTTCACAAAAATGACTGTTTAGTTTTTATCCCCATCATCACTTGGAAATACATATGGAAGAATGAAAGCAATTCATACAAAATAAATGTGAGGAATGTGCATGTGTGTGCGTGTGATCTGAGCAGAATAAGAAATGTATGTGTGTTTAGTGAAGAAGTGAGTGGGTGTAATGTAAGAGCCCAAAAACCACACTGCATACAGTAGATACATGTAACACAGGGAGTAAAACAGAAAGCCTAAAAGATGAAAGAGAATAAGGAAGCAGTAAAAGACCGAGTGTTGATGAAGTGTTTCTCACTGGGGGCTACAGCTCAGCTCTCTTTGTCTCTCTGCATTTTCACTGTACAATAAATTTATGTTTATATTTTCAGTTTACATATTTTCCTCACTTGCGAGTTTATGCAGAATTTGATGTCACTGCCTATCTACATTATACATTATTGTTTGTAGGATGTTTGTTTTAATAAAAGTATTTCAGCGAAGAAAGAGAAGAAACAGCTAAAAGCACAAACTTAACAGGATATATTCCTAATAATAAATCAACCTTCGGGGCACCGGCAGTGAATTGTCCTCCTCAGCAAGAACTTTTACTAGAAGGAATTTTAAGGACAGGAAATACCAAGAAAAAGAAAAACTTCTACCCAGACTTTGAGGATTATCTATCCAAGCAACAGAAAGCACAACTGATAACGTATCACACTGAGTATCCGGTTGAATGGGACACGGAACGTAACACAATACAGCACTGGCACGTTAATGCTGAAGCCTTTGGTGTCTTTGGTGTGTTAAAGGAGGCTCTACTATGGTACAGCGCTTAAGAGAATGGCCTGTGCTGCCGTGTGGCTTCATTCTTGTTAACAAGAGATGGTGGCTCACTATTAAAAAGCAAGCAAAGTTTACAACACTCATTTCATTCTTTGACAAAAAAAGCTCACTAAAACAAATTTCAATTCCATTTAGCTTTATTGTCACTGCACGAAATGCTGTGCATCCTGGGTAATAAATATGAATTAAAGTTAAAGTTAGTTAAAAATCTCACCACGGCATTTTCAAATCCCTCTCCCTCACACACTCACACACACAACCATAAAAACAACAAGTTGCTGATGTTGAGCAGTGGGAGTGCACAGTTTCAGAGAGTTCAGTTCATGTGAACATAATGGGAACAAACACAGTAACAACTGAGGAATCGGTAATCACTTGCAATTTCCTTAAATGTTCAAGAATAAGAAAGACATGTTAATTTAATCAGTTGTTTATGAACCCAAGGGTCAGTGGTTTAACTTCTGGTTTATCCTGGCGAAGTGTAGCGACCTGTCCGCAATCATTTCTCCGTGGGCATTAATAAAGTATTAGTTATTACATTTTTTTTTATTAAAAGCCTTCGACACATTCTACATTTAATAAAGAACACGTGTTCTGTGTGAGCTGCAGTCTGAGCATTGGCAGAGCAAGTGCAGTATTTCACTTCTATATGTTAAGCAGAGAATAGAACCATAAGAGAAATTAATTTGGCTTACCTTAATACCTACTCTGGCTTTTATGTTATTGTGTTATACCAGTATGTTAAAAAGCAAATATCTGGTTTGTGTCCTTTTGGTTATTTGGATTTAATTGACAGCTCACTGAATATACATGTGTTTGTATGTGTGTATGTGTTGGGAAAAGAGAAACCAGGCCACATCCCCTGGGGAGACAGACTGAGGCTCATATCCAATGCTCTTTATGAAAGAGAGCTGTCCCACTGTCAGATCTCTCTATTGCTTGTCTCCCTATGCCTTCATCTCTCTCCTCTTTATATTCAGCTTTTTCTTTTCTCTCAGAACTACTCACCCCTCCAGCACACTCCCCTGTATTTCATTCATCTGGCTTGTTGTATCTTTTCTCAAAATCTATCAAGATTTCACTTTGAACTTGTTCACCTCCCCCCTCCCGCTCTCTCTGTACTTGTTCACAGAATTCACGATGATATTGAAATTCTTATAAAACAGATGCCTTGACTCGTGATTTATCATCTTTCTTTTGTGTTCAATTAGATCCTGCAGTTTTGGAACATTAGGAAATAAGTGTGCTTTTACAAATTATGACATTGAGTATGAATCATTCAACAATTCTTTTTTTCCATATCTATTAACAAAGGAAAGTTTTCACAACAATAACAGTGATGTTTTTCTCTAACAGTGTCTAATACCAATCTTGACACGAGCTTACACATTCAGAGGCTGAAACATTGCAACATCACTCTGCTATTTCCGCAGCTAACTCAACTTTGAACACGGGATTGTCCCTTTTCTTCCTATCAACATTCATCATCTCTTCTTTCTTTGCTCTTGACCTCCCCATAGTGTTACAATGGCAGTGGGGGGTCAGTAGTTGCTCATTGGTGTGGCGCCAGTTAGGAAGCAGCTGACTGCTGTGTAGGAAGTGGACAATAAAGGACACGCTGGACCTAAGCATGTGTGTGCGTATGTCATAGTGTATAAATGTGTAGACTATTGTTGTCAGTGGTGCCATTGAGGGATGAACTGCAGGGTAAAATTCAGTACACTTTATTCTGAATTTACTTTAAATAAATATATTGTGAATTTATTAACTATTATCAATCAATAAACATATTTTATAACATTCTGTAAAACTATAATCAAATTTTAAAGCTACATTATAAACACTGAATAGTAATCATGTTTAATCAGTCTAGTTAAATTAAAGTGTTACTATTAGTTCCTAATATGCAATTATTGGCTGAGAAGTGATGATGATGATGATGATGATGATGAAGTGACTGCATGTGCAGTATCACATTAGATTGCCTCACAGGCTATACTCATGTTTGCCTGTAACATGAGGTTTGCTGAAGGCATAGATCAGGGAAAGGGAAATGACAGGATGACAGAAACAAAGCACGTCTGTAAATAGAGCTGCCATACGTCTGTGTGCGGCTGTGGCTCCTGCAGACTTCCTTATCTTAGCAACATTGGTTGGATCGCTCCTCTGAAGTAAATGCTTCCTATTGTTCCTGGAAAGATTGGAATTTTACAGCTGGTACAATAGAACTGACAGGGCAGGGACACAGGGCAAAGTTAAGGTTCAACATGGACCATATATGGTAAGAGGACAGACAATGGGACCAGTATTAAGCTTTCAGTATTGTCATTCGTTTGGTCCATATTTATTTAGCTTTGAGCCAGGTGTACGGCTAGTGTCAAAAGTCAATGGTTACATGAGCACAAAATAACACAATAGCTCATTGCAGTTATGTTTTCAACATGCCAAAACAATTATGTGATGTGGCAAAAACATGACTCTAAGCTTTCTTGTGATATTCTTAGAACATGAATGATCTTCTTGAAATAATTTTAGTTTACAGCTGTTTAAAAATCCCACAATGCCACAAGTGAGCATTAAACAGATGATGTACACTACCAGTCAAAAGTTTGGACACACACAGGAAATATAATGTTTTCACAAAAAGACATTAATGTCATCATAACATCAGCTGTGTTATCATTGCAAGAGGGTTTCTAATGATCACTTCTCCTTTTAAATGAATAACGTGCTAGAAGACAGTAGTAATGTTTGCTGATGATAGGATAGTACATTTATTAATATTAATATAATATTATTAAAAACATATTAACAATGTTTACAGTGTATTTCTGATCAATTTGACATAAAATATGCTTCTCTTTCAAAAACAGCATAAAACAAACATTATATGGTGACCAACTATTGAATGAGACTGGTGTTTGAGTCCAGAATAAGACTTAAAACTCCTTATTGTTGACCTATCGTTAACAGTGACATGACGATGTCTTTCTGCCTAACTCCAACCAAATGTCGTAATGCAGTCATGTGATGCAAGTCATGTGACAAACGTCACGCGAAGCTAAGAAGTAGTAAAGTAAATTTTTACTTCCCAGACATTTTTTTACTTTACCCCAATCAAATTGCTCAGTTGTTGTCCAGTTAGGGCAAAAATAATTGTTACCAGTCGCCATCTTGGTGCCAATCTATGAGACAGCATCAAAAGGGGTGCAATTCCAACAGGAAGAACAGCCCACAGGAAGAATAGAAGAGATATGAGTCACTGTATTTTCAAAGAGAAGACACCACAGGCTGAATATCTACTCTCCTGCCAATCCACTGACGTTCCCTTCGAAATTCTGAATTTAGCAGTCTCAAAGAGAATCAAAATCTACAAAAAAAAAGTCCACTAAGAATAAAGACACTTCTCGTGTCGTGTGAGAAACTTTGAAACTTTGGTTAACTTTCCAGCCTCATACCCTTTTCAGCAGTTAAGCAGCTTTAACTTATGTTATTGAAGGTTTGATACAGAAAGTCAGACATTATCTTTTAATAGACTGTGAAATGGTTTTACTCCACTTTTGTGCAGAAGCAGATCAATGGCAAAAATGCAGTGAATGTTTTGGGGTTTTTTTGCACAGAAATCACAGTGTCAGGGTTTGCTAAGTCTCCAGAGAATCAAATTAACCTTTAATATCTTTAGATCATCTTTGGAAAGATGATTAAAGTAATTTTCCTGTGCATCTGAACCCTTTTGGATTTTACTTTGAGAGAAGCCACTCTGGACTCCGCCCATTATGAAACAATCTGCTACTCTGAGGGGGAAGAGTGGAGCTGAGGTGTTTACCAATTTATGACACTGACTCCTTCTGATGCTGTATTATACTGATAACTATATATTTTCTTCCTTTTTTTCAGGTTACAAAAATGCTTTTGGTTTCTAAAACTGCAGAAAAGTAGCTGATCATCTGCATGTGCACCACAGATTTACAGCTATACTGTATTTTAGCTATACATGCAAATCACTGCAGCAGGAATTGCATTGTGCAGCCAGCAAGTGTATGTGGCTTTACTCCTGCCTTTGTGTTTCCTGCAGAATAAGATCAGTATCAAGTCAAAGATGAAAACACATGGTAAAATGACATTTGCTCTGTGTCCTTAGAGACTCGTGGCTCAGGTTCTGGCGTGAGTGTATGTTTGTGTGTATCTGAGCAGGTAATGTGTCCCTAGTGTTGCCTGGGTTATTCCTGTCAATCATCCATTGAAGACTGTATGACTAAAAAGGTCACAAGATGCCTTCTAAACAGACAGGGAGAGAGAGAGTTGAATATTTTAAATAGTTACTGAGATCAAAGTAGACAGACAAGGAAGGGAAGGAAAGAACTGTAGAAATGTCTGCAACAAAAAGTTAATAATAAAAAAACCTCACCCACACCCAGTGGTTTTTTAAATAATAACTTTTCTTTCCAAGTTTTCCTGATCACATGTCTCAACATATCACTATAGATCAATGCTTCACAAGCTGGTGCTTTACATTCCAGGTTTACTTTAGGATTGCTACTTATCCTGTCCTACACAAACTGTGAACCAGATGAATCACCTGCTGATGTTCTTTAGAGATATGGTCAGGAGATTCACGGCAGACAAGATAAACAAGGGAGTCAAGTCACAAGGTAGGTTGAAATACTGTAACTAAGGGTCAAATATGGTGCAGAGCACCTGCACTGTTCTGAAATCACACTATAAGGTGATTGGTCCTTATCAATGTACGTTTTCTATTGTAATTGTATCATTATTACTTATGATTAATGAGTTTTGGTTCTAGTTTTAGTTTTTGGTGCAGTTAGAATGTAAATTGACAAAATCCGATGTAATTCAGTCAATGAGACATGCTATATACTACACAACACTGTATACAGTGTAACAGGCTTTGGCATGTCCTACTTAACCATTACTTTGGATGACTGTTGCTGTTACACATAGAGCACTTCACATAATGCACATAATATGAATACATAAATGAATTAGAACATCAGGTGTTAGGCCATCCTTATGACTACCTGCCTACCTGCTACTACTGTAATGTTTTTTTTTCATGGCTAGGGAATTAGCTTAAATCCATGTTTATTATACTGTGGTGCATAATAGTTTATGTATTTGCTGTCATGTGTCATAGGATTGATGTAATACAAAATAAATCAACCAGCCAGAACCAGAACCAGTCTGAAACCAGCAAATGTGCACCAGATCAACTCTGTTGTATATATTGTACCAAAATATATTATATGCAACACAATATATATTGTAAGTAAGAAAACATCAGAAAACATCAGAGGTGCAAAGTAAAGGTGCAGGTCATGGTCTGAAAACTAACAGGAAACTCTGGTAGGTTGACATGTTTAAAGTTGGAGCCAAATACTCAACATATTTTAACTGTCTTCTTTAGAACCCTTGTGACAAAAAACACGTGTCAGTATTCCCGTTGTTTAAAATTCTTTGTTAATCAAGATTTTTTAAATCTTGAATCTTAGTCCTTAAACAGGTCAGTCATAAATGCACACTAAATGTAATACAAACCTCAAAAGTAGAGACACTTTTGTTGGCTTTGACTCCCGACTTCAACTCCACCACATGCACAATTAGAAGGGAAATGAATTAATCAATTAGTGCGTGAATGCAAAATCATTTGTAAAAGTATGTCTGTGTCTAACTGTCCACTCTGAGAATACTCTGTATAACTTACACACTTCAACACCTGATTTCTTAAAACATCTTTAATAATACTTCTGTATTAGAAACAAATAAACTTTCATCTTATGAAACACACAAATCATCTAATGCAAAACTCCATCTGTGCAAACTTGAAACAGCATGATGGTCTGTCTGTGGCTAATTAACGTTTTGGAGATCCTTCTTAAACAGTCTTGTTAATGCTGGGTAAGCTGAAGTCATACAGCAGTGAACCTCCACTGATTACTGAAGTGTGATGAAGTGACAGAGTGAAAGAATGGCTATGTCCCCTTTGCTGGCTGCTGTAGATGCCATGAACCCAATAACATTTTGCAGGGTTCTTTCACACTGAGATAACAGCCTCGTCTCCTGAATGTCTGTGAAATTACATCTGCCGTGTGCATGAAAAAGGAGTGAATTGCGTTTTTTCCACCGTGAAGTTATCAGGTAAAGAGGACATGTCGAGAAACAGATAGTGCTCCTTAAAACAGATTGTTTTATGTAATATTTATTCAGCTTAGCGAATCAGTTGACATCATCAGTGCCATGTTCAACATCTTATTAAATATATTCAGAAGACGCTTTGGATTTTGAGGCAATGCAGCTTAACAGATTCCTACTGAAAATGTAATTTTATAAAACCATTTTTTAAAGTCACAAATTAAAACATTTATTTTAAAAAAAGAAACGCAAAGTGGTGCATTTGTTAGGGTCATATTAATGCACACTGTTGAGTGTTTACAGAAGAAGAGCAGTGAAGAGTGGAATTGAATTGAGTTTTGATGGAAATAATGCAATACCTGATCTAGAAGTAATTTACTGTTGGTTATTGTGTTTCCATGAGACAGTAAGAAAAATTTAGAATATTGCCAAATAAAGTCAAAGTGGAGTTGCAAGTTTTATCTGATTTGGTCAACTTCAGTATATGCCCATGTGAGTAGATTCAGCACCTGTGGTAAATACAGAAACTAAATCACTTATTTTGAAGTGTCATGCCAAATGAAACATTATGTAAAATAATTCCCGACTGAAGAAACCTTCCTCGCTGTGTGTTGCAGTTGCTGCTCCTGTTTTAGCTGACTGAGCACAGTGATGAGAGTCAGTCAGTGATCCTTCGTAATTGGTTCTCTCCTCTCCACTTCTTTCTCTGTGCCTCCTTAGCTCAGCACTGCGGTGTTGTCAGTCCCACAGGGAGTTGTTTTACGGCTGCACTCCCTCCCACGCACACCAACACACACTATCACGCACCAACACACACACACACACACACACACACCAACACAATCCTGTACCCTGGCTGGCAAATGCAAAAACACAACCTCCCACAAAGGCACCAGCATTACTGGCACATGAGGGTAGGGTGAGGTGGATTCTCACAACCTGTCTACTTTTGAAAACAGCATCAGTAATAATACTCCCACATTTCAAAGACACACACACTTGCACTAACAGTAGGCACGTGGATGTAAGCGTGGTTCCTGTTAGGCAAAGACAGAGTCAGTAAGCTTGACTTTAGGAGAGCCTTGAGGTAAAAATGGGCTTCACCGCTCTGTTCATTAGTCGAATGTGGCTGTCAAACTGAATTAACATTGTTTACCCACATCAAAAGTGTGTCTTTACTTGCAGGTTGTAGTCTTTCACTCTTTTTACACACACACACACACACACACACACACACACACACACACACACACACATCATCCTCTTCAGCTTATGTATTGCTTCATCATCTTTTGTTTCTCCAACACCTTTGCTTCCCGAGATTATTCACACCAAACAAATGCTGGCAAGATGCATACAGCATATGCTAACACTGTCACATGCAATCGTGCACGGACACAGCGCGCGCACACACTTTTTTCACACACTGAATCATGTTTGAAGAAATCAGACATTCTTTGCGGCAACACGTTTGCAAAGCTGAGTTGCTATTTTCAGCGAGGGAGAGAACTTAGGACTGGTGTATCAGAGAAGCACGTTTCCCTATAGATGCTCTTCACTGCAGCCTGAGAAGGGTGAGCAGCAATATGGTTAATTTATGAAAGTTAGAGTCAAGAGCAGCTCCTTTAATGTGAAAGGCAGTCAGAGAAGAGGGTGGATGTAAATGCATCTCAGACAACTACTTTTGCACAACATTAAGGAATAAGGCGGACAGGGTGGTAAACATTAGGGGAACTGTTTACAGTGATGAGTTCTCCTCTGCAGCCCATGACCCTGTTTGTCTGAGCAGGCAGGTGGAGCTGAGGTGGACAGTGGAAATCACTTGTGTTCGATGCAGTGGAGACAGATCAGACACATCTTTCAATTATGTTTTCATCTGCAATGCTGATTAGCTCTTTTTTTTTTTGCAAAGGAAACTTGCTGTAACTGTAAATAAAAACTGCTAAACTGTAGTAGAGTGAAGACCTCTGTGTAGTCTGTATTGTTTGAAGAGCAAGAATAAACAGAGACACGATCAATTTCCGTTGGCAACTTTTTGCTGTCCTTTACACTGTGATTTATTTTTTGGCCACAAAGAAAAAAAAAGTGAATCCCTCATAATAACAACATAAAGACAGAATCAAAAACAGGATTTTATTTTCTGGTGTATTGCTTAGCATTTTCATATAAATATGCTGTATTTTCTCATTGAATTAGTGTTGTTTGCAATATCTTTGGTATGTCTCTGATGTTCTGGTCAAAGAGGTGATTCAAGTCAGAATGTTTTTTTTCTGTCTAAAAGTGCTGAAAAGGATTAGCAGAGTTTTTTTGTTTTTTTTTTCAAACCAGGTCTTGTGCAGTGTATGATCAAAACATACCCAGTGGACCTCATTAGCAGTCTGAGATCACAAGTATATAATCTCTGACCATCATAGGGGCTTGAAACAGTTTCACTTGGCTTTCTGTTAAAAGTTCTCTGTCTCTAATGCAACGTCTGGTTATTCTGGGTAAATAATAAGCACAGAATTGGAAATGCGGTTATCACAGTTGGAGGCTTTTTCAAGGAGGAGTATTTGTATATGATTCTTTACTGAATGTTGTGCACTTTGAGAAAAATCTATAATGTATTGAGTTTGTGATCATTTTGGAAATTCTCTGAACCTTTTAAGAAATCTTATTATTAATTATTTATTGGCCGCAGTTGAATTCACAAGGGCAGCAGGAAGGAATTTCTGTGTCTTTAGAGAGATGTCGAATATTGTAGATACCCTAGAGTTATATATTTGAGTGTGAAATTGTCACAGTTATGCAAGAGAATTGTTGCTATCACGATACGTAATGGCACCTCAGATCCCCTACAGCTCTTTTAGCAAATATTCTTGAAAAAAAAAGGTGTATGTCTTCCGTCAGTCTTGAAGGACGACTGGATTCAGTGAAGCAAACAACTGATGCTCAAACTCTGAGAGCCACATTGACCTGTATTCAACTGACTAGATGCAGTGAGGCAAACATTAATGCACCTAAAAGCTAAAACAATGTTTTTATATGTGGAGAAATGAGAAGTCTTGAGATTTTCTATGGACTATATATATTCTCTCGCAGCTGGTTGCAAAGCTGATCACCAATCATCGTTCTTGGCCATTACAGCTGAGTCACTGTTGATTGGACCTCAGACTGATTCTGATTACAGCAGGAACTGCACAGTCATTGTTATCCCCATAAGGAAACTACATTTGTCTCAACATAAACCTTAGGAAAACTGACGTGCTTGCTGCGTAATGAGAGTTTCATTTTCTCTAAATGCTCGCTGCACATGCACCAGAGTGTTATTAAGAAAAACATTTTAATCCACCTAGATATAAGAACTGTTCCTAAACTTTCCCTTTTAATTGGTTCTGTCTTGAACAGTACAGTTATAGCCAGTGCAAGAGGACCATTACTTTTCTGTATTAAATAAAACAGTCTGCTAGAGACAACATATGAGTATAATACAAAAATAAATACCGCTCATCCATATAAAGCAAGACCTGGGAGATGGTTAGCTTACCCTAGCATAAATATCAAGGTATAAACCTGATACCTTAGAAATTTTAATTTTCTGGAAATGGAACTGGTTAGCCCCACATTAAAGAAATAGCTTTTGCTATTTTAAGTAAGGTTAACTAATTACATTGTATGCCCTGTCAAGCAATATCCTGTAATAGTAACTTTCTGTAAAAACTACAACTTGTTATTTTTACAGTTTTTATGAATTAAAGCAATAATAATAATTGGTTATATATATATATATTATATTATTATTACACTGTATATTATAATATAATGTATAATATATTAAATATTTGGCCAGGAATCTACTAATGACAATAATGTAATGCACTATAATTGTTTAATTTAACCAATCTATTGCAAAAACAGCAAATGCAATGATATAGATACCATTAGCTAGCAGGCACTAAGGCACTGGGAGAACGACCCCCAAGTGAAATGAACTGAGCAATGGTGTATAATTTAATGAGACTTTTCATTTGTGAGGGGGATAATATGTTAATTGTTCTCCCAAAAGTAACATGAACTCACTCTAAACAATAACAACAAATGAAAATATTATAAATTGACCAGGCCGAAGTGAATAAATGTATTTCTCAAAATGTCAGTTTATTCCTTTAACAAATGGTATCAAATAGCACTAATTCAAAGTCGGGTAACTGGCATGTTTAGCAATAGCAATATTCGCTATTCATGTGAGTTCAAACCCCTTGTTTACAGATTTTCACTCCAGCTTAGTCTTTCGCAGACTAATGCAAAACAAGCTATGGTAAATAAAAAATTGAAAAAAACATGACAAATAATTCCATGCATCTAGCCCCACTTAAAATTCAAGTCATAATTTGACATTATCTGCTAGAAATGCCGCTGGTCATTTTAGTTTATTCAGCTAAAAGTGGACAAAGGTCATCATCATAAGCCAAATGAAGTCTGCAAATATCAGCTTCTGACTGATACTTGTATTATCCGTTGAAGATAGACAAGAAAAACCTGTGAAATATGCAGCATCTTATTCAGTAATCAACAATGGCTCATGTAGTCTGCATAGGTTAAAATGAAGACTTTTATATTTAATACTTAAAGGGTTGTAAAAAATTTAACTTTTCTTACTTATGGCATAATATTTCATTTATTATAATTCATTTTTAAGGCATTATACTTTGCTGCCAGATTTACTGCACACATGAAATTCATGAGGGAACATGACTCAACTATATTGTCACGTCAGGAACTGCCTCATGTGTTATAACGTAGGTACTGAGGCAAGGGCATATGCACAGACATGATGCTTGTGTGAAATGGAGCAGGATCAAAGCTGTCAGGGTTAGGGTTATGCTTCACTACAATAAACACAGGCACTCTAATATGTGGTTGAGACATATTTTGGATGTTGTTGTTGTCCTCTTCAGTCCTCTTTGGGATAATTTAAGAGAAAAGAGAAAGAAAGAAATCATGGGAAGGATGAGCTGTGAGGTGAAGTAGATTGAAGGAGGAAGACACAGAGAGAGAGAGAGAGAGAGAGAGAGAGAGAGGTAGGGAGGAGCCACCGTCAACTGCAGCAGAAAAATGAGCGAGTAGAGCTCAAAAAGGGGAGGGCAGAGCGGTGATGAGGGACAGTAAGGGAGCCAGAGAGAGAGATGCAAGGGAGGGAAGGCAGCATCTGTTCACTGCAGAGCTGTTCATTGATAAAGTAGAGCCGGTGTGAGCCAGAGGACTGCAGCTGGACACATCACACATGCCTCACCATGCTCTCATACACACACTTCCTGGGTGTTTGTTTACAGCTGACACCACAGTGGCATCAGTGCATTCACTCACCGTGCACTCCAAACAACTGCACGACTGAAGACACGCACTCACACACACCAATAACACAGTGACATGCTCTTATTGAACCGGGAAACAACATCATCACAGACTCTCTCACTTTTCTCCACCCTCTTATTGGGAATGTGGTCTTAGTTCTGTGAAAACAGACAAGAGGACACCTGTAACTGAGGAGCAGGGATCCGTTTGGAATCCGTTTTTTGGAGGAGTCCTCGGATCAAAACGGGCTGCAGCAAGGACTGACTGAACCAGCAAACTCACCAACATAAAGGTAGGGAATGATTCAGGCACAGGTACATGCATTTATTCATGTACACAAACATTTGAGCAGGTGAATATGATCCCTTTGGCTTCCCATACATTTACTCTTTGGAAGGATGCATGCAAACACTGAGCATATAAATACATGTACACATGCATAGATAAACTTCATACACCCCTCACATTTCAATAAGATGCTTTCTGAGTATGGTGAGACACTATATACAGAGCTCCTCACAGCAACAGGAGCTGGTCTCCTCCTCCTCCTCCTCTTGCATTTTCCCCTCTATGTTTATCTCTATCCTGAGATGCTATCCTGTCCTGATTCTATCTCTTGTATTTGTTGTCAATTTGTCTCTCACTTTCCTCCTTGCATCCTCTTTTTGCTACCTTTGTCTCTCTCTCAACGCAGGAGCATCTCTCCCATTCGTTGTCCCACGCTCGTCTCAGCAATAGCTACAGTCGTTTCATTATGCTTTAGACAACTCTTACTCTGTCTTTTCACTTCCTTGCCAGTCTGTCCGTCATCCTGGGATCTACAGAGGCAATCGGAGTGCCGGTGTCGGCCATGAAGCTGGTGAATGGAGGGGGAGGTGGTGGAGGAGGCGGTGGAGGAGTGGGAGGAGGGGGAGAAAAGACTGCCTTTTCCTTTAAGAAGTGCTCTGCTTTCCAGTTTGTCAAGAGGAAGGTGAGTTTGGATGACACACACAATTTTGGGATTGATACATCAATGAGTGTGTGCCCACACATACGCGTGGCCACAGAGTGAGAGGTTTATTGGCTGAGAGAGGACGTGCCACAGCCGGAGTGTTCCCTCTGTTTTCCTTTGAGTGTGTGTGTGTGCACGCCAAAGATGATGTCATTGTAGAAGCTAAGCTGCTCTAAGCAGGTGCAAGATTCGGCACCCTGTGTACCTGTTTACTGTGTGTGTGTGTGTGTCTGCTCTAAAACACTGTTGCATTACAGAACCCACAATTGTCTGTGTAGAAATCATGATATCAATGAACTGGAGACGTCCTGTAGTAAGTAGATCTACTCAGCACTTCATGCATTATGGTGCAGCGCTGTCACAAGGCTCATTTCCTGAATGATGCTAATGGTTTGCATTAAATAGCTGTTTGGTCCATTGGTTTGTGTGTTTGTGTACTGACTGCATGTGCTTACTCTCCAAGGTGCCAGGAAGTTACAGTATTACACTATGACAATATGCCTAAGAACATTAGGTATTGTTTTATAAGAAAGCTTACTTTATAAAGATCTGTATAGCTTTAGGGTTAATTTATTGTAGAATATAACTACTAAAAGTAAATCTATCACACAGGAATATCCTGCCACTCCATCTTCATAAGATAACTGCGAAAGGCTCCATGTTACTGAATTTTCACTATGTTACTGAATTTGCTAGTTTATTTTGCCTTGATGATTATAAATTGAAGGTTTTTCATTTCTAATAGTGACTTATCGATTAATCAGGAATAAAACTGTCGGATTAATGTAAAATAAAAACACAACATTTGTTGCAGAGGCTAAATATTTACTTAAAAAAACACATTAGTGATTTGCCGACAGAGTGGCTGAGGATAGAGATGTATCTAAGTATGTACTTCTGTGCCCTGTGAATTGTTTCTGTAACAAATAACACAGTGATGATCAATTAATTAGATTAATTAGCTTAATTAGTCTTATAAGCTCCAAACTTCCATTAAGTTAGTGACACTCATTCAAAACCGACCAATCTTGCACAACAGTTTAACTTCTGCTTGTCTAAAGTGGAATAATCTGAAGCTGTTTTACATGAGATCAAAAGAAAACACAGAGCAGTACGACTGTGGGGAGTGATGGGAAGGAAATAACTAACATTACTTCAAGCTCGAAGTGAGGAGAGGTGGATTGTCAATTGATAATAATCACTGTATGCTCTGGGGATCATTTCTCAGGTTGTTGTGTTCTAGTTACCACATTTTCAGTGTTACAGAGTGAATATGTTGCAGGAAAAACAAATTGGCATCAATCAACTATCACGTATGTGCTTGATAAATATTCATTGGCGTTATGTTGCTGGGTAGATTTAGTTACTTTCTAATCTGCTTTTGTCATTGATATGTGTTCCTGCTTGCAGTTTGGGTTGTCCAAAGAATGTGTTATTGTGTGGGTGTTGGTCTCAGATGGTGTACAGTATGGTGTGGATCACTGATGACTCGCCTGGTGAATATGGGCAGATTGTGTGAACACCCACACAAAAACACACATGCACTCCCACAGGCACATTCTGCTGCAATAAGTCCCCCGTTGGATTTTGCAAAATGTATTAATATAATGTAATCTACGGTATATCATGCTTTATCTATTGTTGACTGTCTTTAGCATATTTCTGTATAAATTTGGCTTTTCCTGCATGCTCCATCTTTGCAAGAAAAAAAGATCCTTCCAGATATGCAGCACACATGATGCACATAATGCTTTCTGCTGTTCTGGGTTTATTTGTCTCCCTATTTGTGTCTAAGTAAGCCTAATCACATAATAGGGAGAGGATACGTCCAGACAGAGCTCTGTATCGTACTAATGGGTAGGGAAAATGATGGAAAGTGAAATAAAACCAACGGTTGTGTGTGTTTGTTTTTGTGTGGGACTTGAGACTGTAAATTTGAGATACACAGATGCAGAACTGGAAATAAAAAGGTAGTGAACATGTCGTACCTCAAGCGTGATGTAGTCCTTAAACGAATTCACCAACCCACAAAAAAACATTATGTTCTGTGTAACTCTCGGGTGAATTTTAAAATGGGGCCAAAAGAAAGACAACATATTGCCGTTGCTGTGTGCACCGCATGACTGAACAAGTGTTAAGCTTTAGATGACACCTATAATCAGTTTCATCATCAGCCTGACATGTAAACAAGAGGTATGACAGCACATTGTTTTATCCACTCTCGCTCTGCTTTGAATTTGATGACAAAAAACAAAGGAAAAGTCATCTAATTGGATATAATGTCAATCACATCCCTTCATGTTCTATATGTGAAGAAGTTTGAGCACTAGAATATTTACTGTAGATGTGTGTCGTTAGACTTCTGTGCTGCTTCTGCAGTGGCAGGGTTGTTTTTGTGTTGACCTGCAGGAGTGTTTTTCTAAGTCTGTTTTCCTTTAGACCTGACATGCCTTGACATGATGTCTGGCTACCCTTCAGCTTAGGTGTGTGTGTGTGTGTCTGTGTGTGTGCGCGTGTGTGTCACATCTGTCCATGGTGTGTGCTTGCAAAATGTTCGACTGGCGCAGCAGGATGAGTGTTCACAAGGCTTCTCGTGAAAATATTTTTCCCTCTCTGTAGCTCTTCCTCTGTTTCCCATGTGTCATTTTTTCTGTTTTACTCTCCACTTTCACCACCTCTCCTTCATGTTTCTTTTCCCAAAACACACACACACACACACACACACACACACACACACACACACACACACACACACACACACACACACACACTCTGGGATTTATGGTTAGTGACAGTGTTTTTTAGGGAAGTGTTAGTCACTGAAAGGGTGATGTGTGTACACTCTTCAGGGTGCCTGCACATGCACCAACTTGTGCCTGTGTTGGCAATATAACACCATTAAACACAGTGTCTCACTCATTGATACTGTATGGTTGCATAACGTGAACATCTGTTAGTGACAAGGATGTAGAATGTTTTAATTTTATTCATCATAATAGCATACATATTAATTAATATCCCTATATTGCTGTTGCCTTCAGCATTGTACTTTGTGTCATCAACATATGCCAGGTGTATCTGTATATATTGTATGTGATTCTGTGTGTGTGTGTGTGTGTGTTTGTGTGTGTGTGTGTGGTTTTTGTGTCCAAAGTGTGGCAGGGTAGAGATGCAGTGTGTGTCCCTTTGAAGTACACTTCTGTGTCTGTGTGTGTCCCACTTGAGCTGACATGTAATCAGGGACAACATGAAAAACTCCTCTTTCTCTGATCAAAGTTTGCACCTGACAGAGTTTGACGGCTTGTGTGGAACATCTGTGCATGTACTTAGAAAGAAAACATTAACACATTTTTCCTACACAGGTACGAAGATGGATGCGAAACCCAAAGGTGAGCGTGGAGAAGGCCCAGGGAAAAGGCCTCTACCCCTGTACAAAGTGTCCACTGGCTGAGGACCAGTGGTACTCACACTTCCCCTCGCCTTACGGCTGTTGTCACTACTCCGGCCTGCAGGGCGGCCAGTACTACCACACTGAGCCGTGCTCCCCGTGTCCTGCCAGTGGACAATCCAGCAGCCATGACAAGAGCAAAGGCTGCAAGGTAAAGGGAAAAACAAACACAGATGGTGAGGGAGAGAGAGTGTGTGTTCATGAATGCATTTGTGTCACTCCCCACTGCCCTTTTCATTTTCACCTCTCAGTATCATTTGTCACCTCCGTCTTACACACAGTCATGTGAGAGTATTATGTAGATGTTCAGTACACTGCGATGTTGTTGTACAGTGTACAATAAATATTTTCTATACACATTTCTGGTAAACAAAGTAATGTAATAGGACCTAATTCATAACGTCTGCCATACAGAAGGGGATGTCACCTCTGTCATCTTTTTATCCTCTTACCACAAATCAGCCCCTCTGGGATGCAGGTGGAAGTGTAACCATTAACACACTTCATAACAACACTCATTTCACAGACCTCCTTTAGTTTGCTCATTAGCACTCATTGAAAGAAGTTGAAGAAGCAAATTAGGTACTAACAGGACTCCAGACATTGTTCTGTTTGTCTTTGTCCCCCCTTTAAGCTGTACCATGAGTGCTGTTACATAACAAAAACACTAAGGCAACTGAAAACTGGGGGTATTTCAGAGACCCCTTGTTGTTGTTCACCAGAGACATCTCTGAATTGAAGCAGGAGGCGTATATTCAGCACTGAAAATCATTTTTATGTTGTTTCACTGAATTAAAAATTCAACAAAACTGAATGGAGGTGTGAAGACCCAGTTGTTAACACGTGCCTGGCTCATACACACACACACACACACACACAAACAACAGTTCATTCACACCACTGCTTGGTGCAGGTGTCCAGGTTGTCCTTGGTTATGCAACTGCAGTCATAATAGCTGTCCCACTCCTTATCAATCATCATACCCATCTATTGGTTCCCTGCCTGTGTGCTTCTCCATCCCACGCGAAATGGGAGAGAGTGACTCGACACTATCCCAGCAAGACAAAGCCACACAGCACTGTATGCATTTGTGTGTGTGCACTGACAACCAATATTGAGGGGTGTTAGAATATAAAACAAGATTGTGTAGTTGTCCATCACTCATATCTCTTTCCTACAGACATTGTTCTTTCTCCATTTTGTTTCATTTTGCTCTGGTATTCCAGGCTGCTCTGCGTTGCTATATATGTCCACCTTTTGCCCTCGCAACCAATAGATCTGTCACTATGTCTCAGTGGAGATAACTGCTGTGTGTGTGTGTGTGTGTGTGTGAATTAACGGGGGTTACAGTGTGGTGGGAGCAGGCTTGGAGGTTAAGGAGGAGGGGGCTGAGTGGTGAGTCATAGCTTGTTTTCACTGCAAAACATAAGAATGTTCTTTTGTGCGTGTGAGTGAAGTCAATACAAAGCCAGTGTAGAGTTAAACAGAGTTGTCATGCAGTAGCTGTTCATGTGGTTTTCTCATTCAAGGCTTGATGAATGACAATGCCTTGATGACAATACTGAAAGTGGAAACTTACAACATACAGTAAAATCTGTGTGGCATTGCAAAATACTCCATGACAAAAGTCAGCACACAGACGTCAAGCTCCCTACGTACTGTACCATATCTTGATCCACTGTCCAAACACTTTACAACTCAGGCCTTCAAAGTTGCTTTGCCAAATAGGCAGTTGCGCATGGACCGACTCCAACGCAAATGAGCTTAAAAAGCTTAACTATGAAATATGTCAGCCCATCAAAGTGAACCTTATCACTCGCTGTCTGGCAAGTGTCTCAGGCTCGTGCTTTAAAAAAAAAAAAAGTGTGGTGATGATGCTAAGAGACTGCTGTCACATTTTAAAGGAGGTGGAAGTGAATAAGGCAACAAATGATGACAGACAGTGTCAGATTACTTTTAAGTGTGCAGAGATAGAAAGGAAAGCTCCAGGGATATTTGTCATGGTCTGCTACCATTTTTATTTATTTTTAAGCATAAGTAGTATAAATAAGTATATTATTTTGCCTGAAGTGCCCTTGTTGAAACTTTTGTCTTATTGACTGTAGCTTTTCTGCATTACACTTTAAGGTAAGCTTTTGAAAGTAGTCATCTGCACTTCACAGTGAAATGTTGATGCTGAGAAGCTAAACTAAATAAAACATTTCACTAACCCCTGAGAGAGGGTTTCTCTTTTGAAAAAAAAAGATCCTCTCTGACAAATTACCCACAATCTCCTCCTCATTATAAATCTATCACAGCACCTTGTTTTTAATTGCTAATCATCGACACTATTAAAACATGCAGGTGGCTTTGTTTAACTTTAGCCTATAACCTTCATCCAGGTGCTACTTTCAATTAATCTATCAGAGCCAAAGTTTAATATAGACCTAACTTTATGGCACCGATCTGATTATATTATCAAAGTGATAAACAAAATTTATGACACCTGCATTTTTCCATGAGGTGATTATTGCTGGGAAAATACCACAATGGAAGTGGAGAGGTTTGCCGTAAGGAGGAAAATATGGAGGAATTATGCTTAATGGGATGTTTGGAAGAAATATCAATTAAAGTTGATGAAAGGCAAACAGTAATAGCTGGAAATAAATAAAAAAAAGCCGGAGGGGGGTGGCATAAATTGAAGAGCCAGCAGTGATATAGAGAAAGAGATGAGAGGACAGTTTTATTACAAGATAGAGGAGATGAGGTCAGTGCATCTACACTACTGCCTGAGCATGACCAGATATCAAAAGCATATAAATCCTCTTGATAAGGACGTCCTGCACTGTCCCAGAGCACTCTCAGATACTCTACACACACCCCCCCCCCCACACACACACAAAGCTAATGCAAACGCAGCCTTTTCACTAATCTCTTACATCAGGCCTGTACTGTTCTTGATGAATAATCAAAAAAGATAAACAAGAAATGAAAAGAAGATGACCTTTTGAAGATGACTGCTGGTTGAACTGACATGTTATCTCTTTTGTCACAGGTTTTTCCAGCATCCATGACAAAACAGATATCTCAGGAACTTCAGTAAAATTTTGTCAGGCTTTTGTGAGCATTATTAAACTTCTGTTATGCTTGTGTTTAAGCACAGCTGTTTGTAAAGGTTAGCGAGGGGCTGTGGTGTATGTAACAGTCACCTTTTCACAAAACTATTGACACTTGTATTCATAGTATAATAAGAGCAGCGAGAGAGTCAGATCCAATAGAACCACAGCACAAAGCCTGTATTATCTTTATATTCAATTTTATGTAAGCTCTGATCCATTACCTAAGATGTTTACCAGAGTTACCCCATTTCCTTAAAGCCTGTTCCGAGTATGAATCAGGTGATGGTGTTAATCAGTCAGTGTGTTTTGTATGGCTTAAACACCAACTATACCCAGAGAGGACTGAACTGCTCTGTTCCCATTTGTGCTTGCTGTCCAAAAGTCATTCATGCAGGAGAAAGAGAGAGAGAGTGAGAGAGGGCAGGAGAGAGGGTCCAGGATTGAAGGCAGGAAGATGAGGGAGTGGAGAAATCCAAGGAGATGAGCGAAGCCAAGTGTGTCCAAGAAGAACAGCGATTTATATCTAGTCCCATGCAGCCTCTGTGATATGGCTGGCCATTGATTAGATCTCATCTGAAAGGAGTGTACAGCGTACAGCACAGGGCAAAAAAAACTATATCTGAGTTTTTTTGAAATTGATTGCATCATACCCTGATCACATGGCATATTTGTCCTCACAATTAAAAATGCTGAATTCAGATGAGCAGTGAGTAATTGGCTTTTTCATATGTATCTCAAGTGGAAGCCGGCCATACCATTTCATTCTCCACAGAGAGAGAAAAGTGAGGGACACGACATCTGACAAATCCACTTCTCTTGTTCTCTCGCAGAAGTGACAAGGCCCTTTAGGCTACAGTTCTGTTCCATGAATGCTAATGTGCAAATGCATTGTGTCTGAATCTGTGTGTTAAACCGTGAGGAAACAGTAATGATGGGATTTCAGTAGAAGATCCTGTCAAGTAAGATTGTGAGTTGATCACAATTACAAATTCTAGTACATTGTAGGTACTTAATCAGATGACAATACAGAAATGCCCCACCTTCGGCCTGCATGTTGATTATTAACATTATCTTCTTAGAAAAAATAACTTTTATGATGCACTACGTTTTCTCTGGCATGTATTGTAGGAATTACTGTTGGACTTTGCACTCCAGACTTTAGCTATTGACGTCACCTTATCTGCGAAGTTCCTTTTTGAGAAGTAGCAGTTCAGTTCTTGATGAAGCTAATGGTTAATGACTTGTGTGTCACACTCTAAGATCCCTTTAAAGGTGACCTTTTACCAGTACTACGCTGATGTTTAAAAAAAAAAAAAGAACATGAACTGTGGACTGCAGACTGGATGGAAAAATCTTAATTTGCTCGTTTAAATAAGTTGTTGTTCATCATACGAACTTAAAATAACTCTCCAAAGTGACTGTTGACCCATTTTGTCCTCATTTAACAGCCTTCATATGACCCCATCTGAATCCCAGTTTTAGGTGCAATAGCCATGAATTTCATTACTGTCAGAAAGCTTTTTAGCTGGAATTGGGAATAAGAAGGAATTAAGAGAAGCAACCCACAAGGTCCAATTATATTTGATACACAGAGTTAAACAGAGAGCACTGGGAGTCAAAATCCCTTTCCAAGTTGTTGGTTTGTCATGCATAGTGTTTCAATACCAGTGAGAAATGCCTTTCACTCCAACTTGCTCTTTGTATTCTTTTGAATACTTCAGCTAATTGACTCAAAACTTTTCTTTTCCCCTTGTTAAAGACCTCGCTCACATTCACTCCATATAAATGCTTAAAGCTAAACTCCCTGAGTGGTTCATATTGCATGCTTAGTAATGAAACTGGTCAGGTGCCATCTTAGTGTTGGTATAAAGCCAGTTTGTATCAGTTTGGCCAGCCTCCAGCTTCCTCTTGTCCTCCTGGGAATAGCTGATAGAGTCAGCTGTTTGGCTGTTGAAAACCTTGACTTTTTCTTAATTCCTACACTGACGTTCCTCTACATAAGCTTACTTACAAACTTAATATTTTATCATCACTCTTTGCCCCCCTCATTCTTATGACTCTCATTTTTCTCTCCTTTAATTTAAGCAATATTTAAGCAGCATTTAAATGAGGGAACTCTCCCAGGGTCTGGAAGCAGTTCTAAGCTATCACTGTTTAGCATACAGTTTGCAATGGAAAACTACTAATCCTTTGCTATTCTTTTGTTCCAAAGCCAAGTGCTCTGGCAGTGGAAGAATGTGGTTGGAGTAATAAATTTGGAATTGTTTTTCTTGCACGACGTCTCCTCTTTGCTCACAACAGACGTATATATACACCCTAAAATTGCTTCGTGCATTCATTTCCATTGTCACTTCAGAATCTTACAGAATCTTTCACTGCCAAAGCACAAAAAGGAGATAATAAGCACAGAGGAATCATTTCATATCTTGGCTACAGTTTCCTGGATTTGTCGTGACACACTGAGGTGTGTGAATTAGCTTTGTAGTTAGTTAGAGTTTCACTAAACCCTAGCTATAGCAGAGGAGCTCTGGACGCAAAATAAAGCCTGTTGTCTGTGGTAATAAGAACTAGTCCGACTAATCTGTCAGACAATCTGTATCAAGCTTGATGCAGATAACAAAGACATCTGACGTATCTGGATGATCTCTGCATGACTGTGTGTCATGTGGTAAAGCGTAATGATGGTGATACTGAGGGAGGACACGGCTTTATTTTACTCTTAAAGTAAAGTTACTTAGTGTTTCAGAGTGTCTGTGATTCATGAAAGGTTAAATGATGAGAGAAACTGATAAAATGACTTTGGAATCAGAGATGATGACTTTCTTTTGCAAATTAAAATATAAAGGTCAGCTTTATTTACTGATAATCATGTAGTATATATTTAACCATGTACGTAAACTCAATTAGGTGAATGTTCACATGAAGCAAACAAAAGGTGAAAAAAAAATTTTTTTTCACCTCCTGTGAATTAAACCTTCCATTTCTTGGAAGCTCTACCGACATCAATACTTCCTTTCCCTCGTGCTCCCTCTCTCCCCCTCCTTCCTCCTTCTCTCTTCTTGACCTTGGCCCACTAGAAAAGGGGGAGTACCCTCCCTTCCGAATCTCATTGTGAGGGAATTTGGGAATTATTGTTGTTCTAATCTACCCTGAGAACCCGGCTAATCCCATCTTCCATCTTGATGTTCCAGAGCTAATGCCAAAACTGCTGTGCCACAGAGGCTCAGCAGCACCCTGACTATGCAGTCTAACTTTTTTGCTCTCATTCACATACTGAGCTCTTTTGAAACTGCTTTATGCATTGAGGTTTTTGGGCTTACGGTACACACCCAACAAATATGGAGTTTTCTTCCACATGGTCAATATGCTTACTCATGGCACTACTAATACACAACAGCAAGCTACTGTGGTTGTGCTTTGTTGGTACTTTACACAATGCATTCTGTTTTCTGGATAGGTCTCAGACCTATTTAACTTATTGTTGTTCCATTTCAAGCACACATCAGTCTAAAGGCATAATTTTAAGTCAATTCTTTAAGGCCCATGGCCCACTTCATATTCAAGATGCAAATGTAAGATGTTTATATGAAATCAATGTTGTGCCAAACTGTTAGTACTGATATCTAAAGAAATCCATCTCTCATCTTCACATAGCTTTTCACTGCTTCCTGACTAAAAACCTGAAAAAAACTGTCAATAACTGTCAATCTTTATCATAATGTTAGCAGAATTAACTGTGAGATTTGACATGATAAATATATCATGTTATGCCTGCTATGCAGTTAGTAAACATCAGCATATTACCTGGCTGACATTAGCATGTACGTAGCTCACAGCAGCACTTTCTGACAGAGTTGCTGTAGCATGTATTCTGTCTCTTGATTATCAGTGGTAGCAGGTCATTCACCACTGTGAAATCATTATCTAAAGCCATTATGCAAGTTTGCAACCTGTAACCTTTGGAAATTAGGTAGTCCAGTGATTTTAACCTCAAACATCTAAAATAAGACGAGCCATGTCTGTGAATATATTTTGCAGGGTTTTTAAAGACAGTAATCCAATGTTTTTACCTCTGGACAATTTAGTCAAGCTGTGCTCATGCAGTGTGAAATGTTTGGGTAGTTATGACTATCACGCTGAGACAGGAGGTGAGGTTTAATGCCAAAACAAAGGAGAATTAACAAATCTCATAATGGCCCCTGCAGTCAGTAAACAAGCTCCATGTCACATTGAAATATTCTCTTTCTGTTTACAGAAATGTGAGAAGAGAGAGGGAAACATATCAGAAGATGCTAGAAAAATCCAAGGCAAAGGCAGTTTTTTTTTATTTCCAAAAAAAGTTTAGCAAAAAAAAAAAGATTTACTTTATGCACGGCGTTTGACCATGAATATTAACATTTTGTCAAGCATCTGGGTAGTACCGCAAAGGATGGCTGCAAACCTAAAAGCGTTGAGTCAATATCCCAAACTTACCCCCTGGTCCAGTTCTTTGTACAACAATAACATTACAGATCGCTCTGTCCTGCTGTCTTGTTTCTCACCTGCTCTCGTTTTTCAGGTTGACTCTACCCCTCTCTGTTCTGGCTCTGAACAGTATTTCTGAGGGTTAATCTGCCATGGGAGATGCTGTATACTGGGTATTTGCATTGAATGGGACTGTGTGAATAATATTTTTTATCCTTCATTTGGATCTGACCCTTATAATTTTGAAGGATTTTTGGGAGAAGAGAAATAATTGACCCTGGGGTTAATAAGAAAGTCTCATCTCTCACAGAGAATATGATGGCTAAAATACATAAGTCACTCTCTCATTTTCTCAGTTTACCTATTTGTTTTTACCAGCTTATTTTTCTGTCTGTGTGTCTCTGCTCGCACCTCATTACCGTCTTTTACTTTATGATTCATCCCACTGATGCTTCTCAGCTTCTCCTCATTTCATTACTCTCTGATTCTCAGACACATGTGGGACATCACACAGCCTGTTATAGATATAGTAACATGCTTTGGGGAGCTGGTGGAGGACAGGAAGGGAAAAATAAGTAAGGCCAAAAAGGGCTTAGCAAGATAGATAGATATATATTGTACACAGGTGTGTTTTCTGTGGTGTGGACTAAATAACAGAAATCCCTTATAATGGTAATACATTATTATAATTAGAATAATTACAGCAGACATAAAAACAGTTTAGTGAAGCTCATTATAATATTATGATCCATTTGTTTGGTTTTGGTTTTAGAGACCATTAGACTGGTTGATTCAGTAATTTTCATATTTGGATATACGTAGATGGATATCCTACTGTTGTTGTTGCAATCTGATCTCTCCATTTTTACAAATGTTATTGTGATTTTTCAGACTGCCCAGTTATAAATCCATCTACACAAATTGGACACTAAATTAAGAGTGTAAGCTTTTGTTATAAAAAAAAAATTGGACTGACTTCTAAAACTGAGAAGGTATCAACTTATTGTTGAACTAGGGAATACTATTGCATATGTGGAACATGCAGAATAAGGGTTTTGTGGTTCAGAGGGAGCTGCCCAAAATCTGATGAAGGATTGAAGATAAAAAGAGAAGGGAGGGAAGGAGTTAGTTTCAGCTAGAGGTTAGCTAATAATCCTTACATGCTGTTACGAAATAATAATTGAGTAAAACTTGACTAACGTTTTAGTGTATTGGGCGGTTAGATGTTTGTCTGAGTCTGTTGTATGTGAGTAACTGACAGATCTTAAAGTGAGGGTTTACATTAATGTGACTAGAAGAGAACTGTTTTTAGTGTGTTTAGTGTAGTTAAACGGGGTAGTAATAAGGTGGCAGATGAAAGTCTGCTGGATTTGGTGAATACGGTTTTTTTTCTTAATTTATGGGACTGTAAGCACATTTGTGTCTACTTCCTGGCCTATGTATGATCATTTCCCTGGACTTTATTACATCCTGAGTTTATTAGGTTAATGCATATATCTTAAAAGAAAAGGTCTTATGTAACTCAAATAATGGGACCATCTTTATCTTAAAGGATCATAGCACAAAACCAGGTCAAAAGGCAGGGAAAAGGGTAAGAGGAAGGGCTGTCTGGAAATGGTATGCATATACAGTATGTGTGTTATTCTTCCTTTGCACATATTTTCTTAGTTGTTAAAGGAATGCACGGCACCAACCCTGGAAAGATATTTTATGAGTGGCATATGCAGTATATGTATAGGTCATGCTGATAAAGAGCAGTTTATAGGTTTAAATACAGTACATAACTATGAAGAAATGTTGTCTATTATGACATATGCACAAACACATGGACATACCTTCACTCTGTCCTACTGCTACTTGATAAGATAAGAATTAGTGGGCAAAGTGTGAAAATGTGGCAATGTAAATTCAAGAGAACTGTTAGGGTAAACAAAGTCACACATCACCACCATCAAACATATGTCATTTATTAAACCGAAAGCAAAGTTAGCAAAGTAGCATTTAAGCTGAGACTTGAAAATCATTCCTTATATTGGTAGTATGATACTTTCACACAATTATTTTCTCTTATTTTTGATTGTGTTATTGCTCAATTTATTCTGTGATCACTCATGGTAAAGATACTTATTTTACTTGATTAAATAAATAAACGAATAAATGCTTGAACAGTAATCTCACAACAGCAAGTTGTAAGTTTATATATCTACTGGTTTGTGACATTAATTGAAGAAATAGACATTTTGTATTCACATAGAGAAATTAAAACCATCTTCATATTGTTCTCTTATAAGATACAACAGTTGCCTTACTTTACTACTTAATGTTTAGCATAAAGTTCTCAAAGTAGTCTAAGGTAGTGTATAACCACAATGAAATTTACTTATCAGTGCTTTTAGTGTTCTATAACGTAATGTTATAGAACATAATGTAACATTATGCTTTTCTAAACTGAAAAACAACATATACAGAGGTATAGAGTATAGAGGTATAGGTAAATGTTATTATTTCCAGGCAGAGTCAGAGAAAGGCTAGCTGTTTCCTTCTATTTCCAGTCTTTGTGCTAAGCTAAGCTAATGGTCAGTTGGAAACATACTATAGTTATATATATATATTGATTTATTACAATTCTCTTAGCGTACACTAAATGATACTGTAACAGTACTGTGACAGATATAGATAATCCTTATGCATGCACACCCCAATCCTGTTATGACAGAATGGTAACATACTGAATTTGACACTCTAAGTAATTGTTTGGTCCTTTCAGGGTTGACCAATAATTACAACCAGTCCCACACACAGCTGTTTTTCTGAGGACACTTGTTGACATAATACATTCCTTAACCCCTTATCATTACTTTAACCATCACAACTAACCCCAAACCACAACACTAACCTAAACTTAATTCAAAATACTGTGTTATCCCTCAAACATCCCTTTCCCTCACACTGCTGGACACAATCTCAATCACACACATTTCCTCATGCCAAGATGTGGTAATGAAGAGGGCCGGAGGAGCAGGAGCCACTGACAGAGGCCTTGATAAGACTCATTTAGAACGGCTGCAGTGATTGAACCTGTCCACTCTGTGTGCCAAGGACACCATTTACCTTACATAACAGCTATTTTGGGTCACTGGCACATCCGTCTGTGCAATTCAGTTTCCTCAAGAACTATGTGCACCTTGACCTTACGCTTCATTGTCCCATGTATCTCATATTTCTTTCTCACACCTTCTCTCTGCTGTGTGTGTGCACTAAGGCTATTTTATGTTTCATGCCTGTGATATGGATTCTGTCAGTGTTGCCAGTAGCATTATAAATGATGATTGAGATGAAGGGATTGTGGTAAAATTGTCCTCAGGAGAGGACAAGTCACTGTGCAGTTGTCACATGAGAGGCGATTACTGCTATGGCTGAAACTGACTCATTCCCTGCCTTCTGTACAGTGCAAATGTGAGCCTCAAATATTTTACTCATGACATGATGACGTTTAGTCTGGCTGTGTAAGCCGATTGTTATTGCTGTTTTATGTGACATATAGCCTTTCTGAAAGATTGTGTTCATCGTTATATAACTTTTCTCCAAAACTGGTCTATTTCTTCTGTTAGTTTTGCTGTGGTAGTTAATCAGTGTCGATTTCTCTGTCAGTTTTGTGGAGACTAGAATGTGCTGTATGTTTGTCTAACATCTTAATAGCTCAGTCCTGAACTTTATGTTTGAAACGAATTGGAAAAGATAGTTTAAAAAGTCTCTGAGTTTTAGACATCTATTTCAAAGACAAATGTCAGAGTGAAATGTATGTTTACTAGTCACAGCAGGTTTATGTAATATCGTAAAAGTTTTAGTTTATTATATTAAATTAATAGTTTGGAAAGGTTAAAATTGGGAAACTTGGGCTGTTGGGTAGTTCTCCCACTAATAGTATGTACCTTCAAAACATGGAAATGTCAAGAGCAAAGAATAATAGTCTGATTATCTAGACCCATGGCAAGCTGTAAAAAAGGAAGCTGTAAAAAAAGAAAGCTCAAAAAAAGGACGCTTAATCTTTCAGTTTTATCTGGGATTTTAAAAAACACCAAGTATAGGAAATATGTTGTTCTCTATTTAAACTTGAATCAAATTAAATATCTTTTATTTTTTTAAGCAGAGGTCTCATATGTACACTAGATAAGACTTGTCAGTCAGTATGAAATGATATTATTAATTCAATCAGAACAGGTCTGTTACTAAATTCCATCTAAACTATATTGTTCAGTTCGATAAGAATTGTTGTGTGTTATTGTCTTGCTTGCTTATTAGATGATTAGCCTAACGCAGAACATATTTTGTATTATTCTTACAGGTCAGGAAGTGGAGGATGCTGGCTCGCCATCATGGCGATGGTCCAGGCAAACAGAAGGAAGCAGAGGCAGTTGTCCACCTGGGCAGTTGTCAGTGTTGGGGGATCCATGCCTCTCCCCTCCTGGCCAGCCCTGTCATGCTGGAGTGCTCCATCTGCAGTGGGCCCTACATCAGCTACACCCTGGAGGATACCTGGCAGCCACGCCAACGCACACAGGCAAGTTAATTCTGCCTACATCTAATTAAATTGCAGGTAGCAAACAGTAATTTATCATAGCACACAGTGGAGGGGACTTCCAGGAGTCCTTGATGGGGAATTCAGGAAAACCCAAGAGGAATTATGGATTGTTAATGTCTTTGTTATATTATACAACAGATGTTAGCAATATACAATGGAAGACTGTTTTCCTTCAGTTTGTTTCTGGATTGCATACAGTAAGCATTTCCATATCTTACAAGAAGTGAGAATTTGTATCTTAATATATACCAAGTTCATAAAAGAATGAAAATGTTGTTACTGAAAACACCACACACAGAACTATCTAGTTAAAGGAATTAGTTTCTACATATGATCTTCTTATACGCAGATTTTTTTAAATAACCCTCAGTTTAGCCACAGACGTTTTGACTGTGTCAACTGCAGTACAAAGTGCTGACTGCCACACTTTTACTGCTGACCAGTAGCATTAATTGGTTTTCAACAGAACACAACCTAACAACACCTCTGTCATGAAGTTACTTTAGAGTTTAGGACCTGGAATGATTTAACATCAGAAAGTGTGGGAACTGTGCAGCAGTTAAAGGAAAGGTCCACTGAGACAACAACTGCAGTACTTCCTATTCTTGTATCTCTCCACCACTTTTAATCTTTTTGTTCCTCTTATTAAAAAAATCAAAGAGACATAAGAAAGTAACTTGATTTAGAGAAATTCAAGTTATAATTGTGACATAAGGCAAATATGGAACATGTTTTATATTTGTCTGTGCCTCCTTTGTGCAGTGATTTTTCTGCATTTCCACTAAACAAATTACATAATCAGTCTGAGAAAACACATGCTTACAGTATGTCATAAGAGTTTAGAAGTTTAACACATATACATTTTCATGGTAATGAAAAATATAACATCACAATGAGATTTGGGCAGGAATTGTTTGTTGTAATAGTAGTATATTATATCTTTTTTAATATAGACCCAGACAAACTCATTTCCTTCATGGTAAAAGTAAAGATGTCCAGTCTTTTTATCATTACATGAACTTTATCTTATGACTCACAGTCAGGTCACACAGGCCTCTTCCTCTCCATGACTCTTACAAAAACAAAAACTATCTGTCCTTCTGTCTCTCATCCCCTCTGCTTGAACCCCAAATGTCTTATTTTGGAAAAACACTTCTGCCATGAAATATTAATGAACAGAAAGCTTAGATTCAACTATGGATACAGCTCCATCAGATCTCTGCACTGAATCAACAAACAACCTCAAGTAAAAGACATGAAGGGCAGAAAGTCAGGTAAATTCAAAGACAAAGAAGTATGAATGGTGAAGTGACTGTAGACTGCAGAGATGTCAACAATACAAGGGCAAGCGATATGTATTTGTGTGTGTATTAACAAAAAAGATCTACAAAAGTACTGTCAGCTATATAAAGACCCATATGGGGATGAAATGACCGACATCATAGGCAGATTGTTAAGGCAGTGAATGAATACACAAACTGATGAGATTGAAATATCTAGCACACACACACACACACACACACACACACACACATGCCTCAGCTTGTCTTGTTCTCAGAAAACACCCATGGGAGAATATTGAGAGCTGCGCTAAGTTTTCTGAGCTGCAGCATGGAATAACAAACCAGGCTAAGACAATGTATCAATCTATCAATCGCAGATGAAAAATTATTATCCGACACGTCTATTATACGACGTGCAGTTTCACGGGAATGTCGTGAGATGCAAATACTGCTGGTTCTGTCACAGCTTCTAATTATTACTGTTACTGTGTTTGAAAAGTAAAACATTCACTCAGGTACTTTTGTTAAGTACAATATCTAGGTACTTTAATGAGGTATTAAAAACATTTAAAGGTATTTAGGAAATATGTTTTTTACTCTACTTTATTTTAGCTTCTTGTTACTTTTACATTACATTAGGATTTTACATTAAAACCTATGATAATCTGCGTAACCCCTGTATCTATAGGGGTACATATTGTGCAGCATGTAATCATCATGAAGCTGATGTTCTGTTGGTCCAAGCTGAGTAAGCACATGTTCAATCTGGCATCCAGTTTTGCCAAAGCACAATCCAGTCAATGTTATAGAGCAAAGGTTTCTCACCACTTTCACCACAAGGCCCCAAGTGATTAACTGCAGTCTCGCCCTGAACACTCAGTTTCATTAAAACACACGTGAGGGAAACCAACTGAGCTGAAATAAAGCGTGTCCAGCATTTCATTTGTTTGCCTGTGTCATTTGGGAATTAGAACTGTTTTAAGTAAATAATGAAATCCTTCTGTTCCAGGCGATGGACCTGTACTACCACAATGAGTCAGACCCAGACAGCTACTGTTGCCCTGGCGACAACAGTAAGTCACCACCAACTAAACCTGCTGTTTTGTATTTTTACACTTCCTCTTGCGTCTCTTCTTATCCACTTATTTTTCACACTGTATCTCAGGTGCACAGACTCTCATTCCTTTCATAAGTGTCTCTGTGTCACCTCTCTCCATCAATCCCAGACTCATTCTTCATTTTTCTTTATAATCACTATTGTTTATTTTCACTATCAATCCAGAATCACCTTCCACCATTACTTCTCTTTCAGTTTTTTCTCTTGTTTGTTGTTTCCTAACCTGATAGCTTGGGGAGCAAAGTAATTCAGCCTGAACACAGAGGCACTTTGTAATGTTACCTTACCTTACCACTGTGCCCTCTAATCCAACCTCTAAACTCCCAGGATAATAACTGTTGTCCGTAAACCAAGATTACTATTTGTTCTTTTGTGGAAACTGGCAAAACGGTAGTTACAGACACAATACACTGGACTGATCATCGTACACATGACACAGTGACAGTTCTGTTTTGAACTGTGTTGAAGCAGAAACATGTTTATCTGTTTGTGTGTTTTTTTTACTTAAAAGTGTGCTACTGGGTGAGAGTCCATAATCGGTTTATTGCTAACATAAATCGAAGTGAGTGACTTTATTTGTGCCACTGATTATAGTCCAATCCAAAGGGCACATATATGTGTGTGTCACGTTTTGGCAGAGAGCCTATCTACTGCCCTCTAAGAAATGAGCTCTTCTCACGAGTGAGGTGAAGAAAGTAACCATTTGTTTTACCCATAACTGTCCATTATATAAACTCATATGTTTTGTATATAGAATCTTGATCTATAAAATAACTGGTAGTTAAAAACTTAAGAGTACGAGTGCCAAACTATCAAACTGTTGAACACTTTGTGGAAGGTACTGCTGCCCACTGGAACATCTTTAAGAAGCAAATGTGTCAAGAACCATATTCTATTATTTTTCACTAGGAGCTGCTTGTCTGTTAATTATGAAAAGTTTTGGCATTTGAAGAGGAATCTAAGCAATTAGCCAAGCTGCTGACAAGCTGTTCCTGTGGCCTCGGCCGTGATGTCGCTACACCCTGTCGTTCCAAGTTCAGCAATTAGCGGCTTTAGGAGCACTCACGTGTGGCAGAGTGGCACATATTGCTGTCATTTGCAGAGATGAAGTGATGCGTCTTACAAAAGCAGCAAGAGAGAGCAATGAAGAGCAAGCGATAGATCCAGTAAAAAAATAATAATTACAGGGACCAGAGTTTGACCGTGTAATTTTACAGAGAAACAAACAAGCAAATCATGTCCGTGTTCTTTCAGAAAAAGTACAGTGCAATCTTATGTAACAATGCATCTGCTGAGTAAAGCCTTATTAAACCACATTAGCATGTTCATCAACTTGCTGCAGGGCAATTAATCAGCATTTACACACTGACTTCTAGGGCTTATCTTACTTAGATGTCAACAGGTTTATATAACGTCTGATTACTAAGCCTGAATCTGCGTGTGCATGTGTGTGTGCGTGTTTTTCAAACTTTACTCCTTTTATCTCAGTGACACAAAATAATACCAACAGATTCCTCTCTGAAGCTTTCTCTCTTCTCGCAGCATGTATGACGCATCACTTACCTGTGTCAACCTGCCTTCAAAGCTTAACAGCCACACACACCTCCAAAAAGATGCACACTGTATAGCTTACATACAACACAAACATACTGTATGTTTTATAATGATTAACAAAAACTAGACACATTTGATAGTTTTGGGAAGATTGTCTTTATTTGTCTGCAAATCCACCCTGAAGATGTAATGCAAGTGAATTAATATAGACAGCGCTCTGTGTCATCTAAACCTGCCTTTAACCATCACAACATCCAAAAGCCAAATTCTCAACTTCACAATGTGTGGCCACACTAAGAAACAAAGCTCAACCAAAATGCTTTGTCGTTGTTTCCCATTACGTGACTTTGGATTAAAGAATGCAACATTCCCACTCTCTTGACATCTCTATCAAAGTCTTAAAATGCTCCCAGATTACGTAAAACCAAGAGAGTTCAATGACAGATGGAAGTACTAAGACACACTGCAAATCTTTTTTTTATGGATGATTTCTTGGCCTATTTCCAGTATTTATTCTTGACAGAACAGAGACAAAGTTGTGAAACACTGTTTATTAGCAGTTGCTATTTTACCCCAGGTCATTATTTAGTCTCAATGCAATAAACTGTTTTTTTATGTTTTGGGCTGGGAATTAATTATTAGTGTATGATTTTCCCTACAATGACTATCAACGTACTCAAGCCATTCCAAGTGAATTAACATCTATATATCAGGTTATTTCTAGGAAATTATTATGTAACTCTGTAACCTACAAAATAAACCAATTGAAAACACACTCATTAAAACACAGGCGAGATGACATTTCTGTTAGACAGGTTCATGCAAGCCAAAGAATTTTAAAAGTCAACTCAGGGAGAGTCTCAATGAACCACTGCAATAATGGCCACATGACCATCTACATTGGTGACTGAAGAAATAAGCAAATGCTTTGCTAGGCTAGCCAGCCAAGCAGGCCGCAGACACACACACACACACACACTGACAGTGCAGCGTATGCAGTGACAAAATAAAAGCCTAGCTGTCCTCTGTGAATAGCTGAGGCCTTTATGTAACAGTGTCATTTGGTTCCTCACCACCGAGGCTCATTCACATTCATCGCCAGATCAAACCGTGGCCACAAACACCCTCATCATCCCCGGCACAGACCACGGACATTACAAGATGGAGGGATAGGAGACTGAAAGAGATGAACAGATTTAATTGACGGATGTCATCTGGCACAAGCAGCTTGAATATGGGCGTTTGCTGGTCTCTGTGTATGTGTGGGTATACGCTGTCAGTGGGCAGGCTGAAGGAGCATGTGTGTTTATGTTTATTCTGCAACTCTAATATCCTGCATCTTAACCCCTCTGGCACTAGTGAACCCCTTCCTGTCCTTTTATGAAATGGTCCCACAGAATGTGTGTGTGTGAGTCAGTGCTGGCTTGGGCACTGATGACAATGCCTAGTAGTGGGTTACATAACATACTAGTGTCTCACACACACAGAGAAGGGCAGTAAAGCAAGAGCTTGAATATTGTGGAGCCTCCTCTTGTTTGGGGCCTGAGCTCCGAGCAGCCAGAAGAGAAACAGGGCCAGATAGGAAAATCACTGAGTGGGCCTTTTGTTAGTATCGCACCCCCACTCTCTCATTTTCCTTCTCTCTCCTGATCTTCTTTCAACACCACTCTCTCTCACTTCAATCAGTCTGGGCTATGACCACAGATGCAGACATAAGAGCAGTGCTTACACCCCAGCAGAGGTAATGTAATGTTTTCTTCCTCACCCTTTTTCTTCTCTTGCAGTGGTCCCAACAATATTTTTAAGCTTTTTTTTAAGTTTTACAAGCTTATTTAAGTCTTTATGCTAAAAGTTTTTTGATGCTGGTACATGATTTCCTCGTGTTCTTACTATACTCTCTTTTGAGAAAGCAATACAGTACGTGCTTGTGATGCTTTGAAGTGCCAATACGAGATGTCGGCTTGTTTCCCACTTGAGCAGCTACTGTTGTGCCGGTTGTGAGATATTGAGTGAAACTGATGAAGTGATGACATTCCTGTTGAGGGACGAAGCTGTGCAGCCTTTGCTGTTTCAAGGAGAATATATTTTCTAACAAACTGTTGAAGTTCTTGAAGTGCTGCAGTGAGGGTGGGGAGTGTTGGACATCTTGAGGGAACTTAGGTACTTCATGTGCCTTTTCTCTATATATACAAGTATGTGTGTATGTGGATGCATGTGTGTGTGCATTTTCAGTGTCAGTCTCCCTGTAGAATTACTTTGCCCTCCAGCTTATGTGTGTGTGTGTGTGTGTGTGTGTATGTGCTTGTGCGTGTGTGTGCTGTCGGATTCCCTGCAGTTTTGTTTTGCCCTACAGCTCTAGGTATATGTGTGTATGTGAGTATGTGCATCGGGTGGCTTTGAGGGGCAGATTAATAATAGATTTGACCTGAGTTAAGGGAGAAACAGAGACAGCAGTAAAGAGTAGAGGCTATATATAAAAACTGCAGAGCAACACATGCACCCACACAATGATTTTCTCTGAGAGAGGCCAGGACGAACAGTTTCAAATTACATATGCACCTATACGCAGTCATCTTCAAGACATTTCTAACAATGAGACCATTGTTTTGAATTACTCAGAATGAATAAGGGTTTAAAATACATCCTACATTTAAAAATATTGTGTATTTTCCTCAAGAAACCATCCATAAATTAGTTATTAGTTTATTCATCCATAAATAAAGTTACAGTGTTACAGCTAGTAACTAAAACACAGGAAATAAATAACCCAAAGAATAAACAGGAAATTATATTACACAATAAACCGGTTCAAACAATTATACAAAAAGCAGAATAAGATTGAAATAAAGTTATTTGCCTCTACTCTCTGACACACTGAGACACTCTATGTAAAACATTATTCTGAGAAAATACCTGGGTGTATACACATGCACAAAAATACTTGGGAAGGAATTCATCAAGAGATTGGTGATTTAATAGGACCCTAAACTTCTTGGCAGCTGCCAACTTTGAGTTAGTGTGAATCCTTGTTACTTAATTCCCAGCCCAGTGGGTGAATGACCTTTACTAGCAACAGCATAGTGGAAAAAAACTGCATATGAAGACAAACCCATTTTTAAAATAAGACATTTTGATAATAACGTTTTTGCATTTTGCTATCATGTCATGGTGAAATAGTGCAGATTAAACTGAAAAGCCCATGTATGCAGGTGCTGACGCAAGATAAAGGTTATCAGCAAATGGTGGCGACAGTGAAGTGCTGATAATGCAAGTTCATTGGAATTATGCCTGCAATCAAACTGCGTCTAAAGGAGCTTTATATTCGAAAACCCGTCATTTTCGTCTGCTTATACATTTCACTTATTGTCATCTGCGTGGGAAAGTAGTTGCAAAAATAAATACACACGTGGTCATGTTTGTTTTATTCATCTTGTAATAAAAAAGAGAGAGCGAGATATCCAGTGGCTTAACTCGAGGTAGGAGCTCAAATTTGAAGGAGGCATATTCCCCCGCCCTGATGAAAACTCATGATACTATGTGGAAGGCAATAGAGGCGGGATGTCCCCGCCCTCAAAGGAAAGCAAAAAAAAAAAAAAAAGCCAAAAAAAAACTGCTGGTTGAAACTCTCCAAGAAGAGGAATGCGGTGTAGTTCAATTACCTCTGCTCAGGAGCTTCTATTCTTGCTGTGATACGGGAAATAAATCAGCCCTATGAAAGACAAAACGACCGCTTTGACGTGTGAGTAATCTGCATATTCATATAAAACCAAACAGCGATCATTTCTCCAATTTAAATAAGTATTTAAATGTCGCTGTAATAGTCCTGTGAGGAGACTGTAGGTCGATAATGATCATATGGTGATACTGCGTGTTATTTCTGCGTTCAACGGCCTATTGTGATATTTGTAGTATGTTTCGCAAGGGTTTCCAGCTCCTCACCCACTTTCTGTGGTTGTGTGGATGGAGACTAAGCAGTGGTCAGACATACTTGCGGGGCACTTCATTCACCCCACAATCGCATGACCTGAATTTATAGAGCTGCTGGAAGTTTCTCACTGAAAAAGGGGGTCTGTTAAAGGCGCCAGGGGAAAAACCTTGGCGCTGCAGGCAGTCAAAATGAGAATCTCTACAGATCTGGGGCAAGTGTTTGGTTTCACTTGAATCAGGGTCCGATGTGGTTTTTGGGGGGTGTAGAAAATGACACTAAGAAAGAACGTGATTGCAAGTTTCCTTGTGACTTTTTGGGGGTAAAAATATAGTTTGTATTGTGCCACATTTTACATACACTGTGTTGTATTGTAGAATACATGTTGTGCCACAATTGCTTAATTGAAGTTTTTTTTTCTTCATGACTTGAACGCACGGTTATCAGTACACTCTTTAAATGGATTCGGCTGGCATCGTTGATATCGTGTTGCATACCCTCATTCCACTGAGGGGTGTAGATCAAACTTGAACCAGGTGCCTTACACAACCATGACTTGCCAAGACAGCCTGGTCTTCACTAAATGCAATCGCAGAGCGACACCTAATTTCATACTTGATGGAGGTAATGGATGTTTCTGAAAAAGGTTGTTAAAACACACTGTGGATCTGATCGTGTTTCGTTGCAGCTGGGTATATTCAGGAGTGTCTCAGTCTGTACTTTTCCACTACCAGCCCGTTTTTTTGGCATTCCGCCTGCCTCGTCTCAGACTCTCCCTGTGGTCTTTTTGTATACCGAGGGAACCTGCGTCACTTCCAGCGTTTTAATTGAGAAGCAGCCTAACGCAGAAACCGATAGGCTCGGAGACTATCAGATGATCTGTGCAGGACCGGACCGACATGCAGACTCAGGGGGTTAGACGATGAGCGTGTGTGACCAAAATAATCACGAACAATCTCGAATTTCAGGAACTACCACGAGCAGTTTTTTGTTCACACGTTTCTATAATCTGCAGGGTTTAAACATTAAAGGAGATCATGAGACTGAGTGGACACATCTGGATGCCATTAGTCCATAGAATATGTTTTCAGACTGTGTAGACTGAGCATGTGCTGTTCTGATGGCATTATCAGACTGTGTGACACATGGGATGTTAAAAAAAAGTTGCTATGGTATTGCACAAACATGTGCAAATAATACAAACTGGCCTTAAAGTGAGTGGGGGTAAAGAACTTTTTGTTTTCTCAATATTTTCCTGTGTTTTGACGCAGACTCTTCTTGGGGCGTGACTGCATGACGCGCAACAGCCGCTGACTGGTCGAGAACACAGTTGATCTTGTTCAGAACAAAATGTTAGCACAGGATCACGCCCACCCAGGAGGTGGGAGTGTATGGGACCGCTCCTCCCTCCTACTGACCTGTTAAAATCAAGAGCCAAACTCAAGAGAGTCATATTTAGTCCTGGCGCAGTTGATGCGTGCAGAGCTGCTGTTAAACTCTTTACATCATGACGATAAAAACAGAAACGGAAAAACCTGCTCTGACATACTCCAAATCTAGAGGACTAGTAGCTTTAGTCACAGGTATGGGGTCATAACTGGATTTATAAGCTGTTGTTATGGATGGCCTGTTTTGTTTTTCCATGTAAGTATCTTAATCTTTTTTTTTTCTGTGTTTCCTTGTGTGTTACAGCTTTTATGAAACAGAGGAGAATGGGTCTGAACGACTTCATTCAGAGGCTTGCCACAAACTCCTACGCCTGCAAGCAGTGAGTACCATCTGACTCATGTCATTGTGTTGTTGTCAGTGAAGGACAAAGCATCGAAAACACAAGCAGAAATTCCAGTTATTTGTGTATAAACCACAGGAGGTTGGGTTACTTTATCCTTTGTTATTCGATTAAGTTTGCTCTTTGTTTTTTTTCTTTCAGTCCTGAAGTTCAGTCTATTCTGAACTTAAGTCCTCCTCAGGAAGCTGAGCTCATGAACGCAAACCCCTCTCCTCCTGTAAGTATATTTGCATCCAAGAGTGAATGTAGTGGTGCAGAGATATGCAAGCACATCCTCCTTTTATGAATTTTCCATACATTCTGGAGTTCTTGCTATGTTTTTGACGCCTTCATCCTTTTCTTACCTCGCTCCCCCCCTCACAGCCCAGTCCATCCCAGCAGATCAATCTCGGACCATCCTCCAACCCTTCTGCCAAACCCAGTGATTTCCACTTCCTCAAGGTGATTGGCAAGGGCAGCTTTGGCAAGGTCTTGCTCGCACGCCACCGCACAGATGACCAGTTTTACGCAGTCAAAGTCTTACAGAAGAAGGCCATCCTTAAGAAGAAGGAGGTAAATTCACCTGCACACAGGCATTCAACTAGTTTTACAAACTAAACCATGAAAGGTGTCTCGCCATAAAACTCTTTAACCTATGGCTTTTGTTTTCCTCAGGAGAAACACATCATGTCAGAGAGGAATGTGCTGCTAAAGAACGTCAAGCACCCATTTTTGGTGGGCCTGCACTATTCCTTCCAAACGGCAGACAAACTGTACTTTGTCTTGGACTACATCAACGGAGGAGAGGTGAGTTGCCGTGCTGCTGCCAGACATGAAAGAGGATATGAAGCACACATGATAGAGGAGAAGGGAGAAGTTTCGCTATTTAAGGAAGGGTCTGAATTAATAAGGAAGGAGGAAAGCTTAAAGATGGATAGAGCCGAAAGAAGAAGGTAACTAGTGCAGTCAATCTTTAAATTCAGAAGTTTGGAGAGAAACAATAGATTGGCAGAATTAGCAAAAGCCGCAGACAGACAGTGGGGATATCCTGTCATGAGAGGCAGAATAGAAGCTGTCGCCCTCTGTCTTTTTTGTGTGTGTCTCTCTGTCTCTAAAGGAAACACCTCTCAGGAAATCACGGGGTGGGTTGGGACAGCGGGAGAGACTTAAGGGGCCAAAATTAGCAGCACTATCCAAACTCAATGCGTGACTAATCGAGCTAATTTCCTGTGATTGTTGGACAAGCAAAGACAGCGTTGATTAAATATTGGTCTCATCAGGAAACAGGATGCATTAAGTCTCCTTCTCTCCTTTCTCTTTTCTTCCCCTCCTTTTTTCTCTCCATCCTACTTGTCTTTAGATCCATCATCGGCCCTCCTTTCATCTATGTTTACTTGTGAAGAATTTTAAGCTGTCGCTTTCCTGTCTCTGCATTTCTTCCTATCCAGTTTCCTTTTTTGTCTCTGTAGCTGTCTTTATTTCAGACCTGTTGCAGAAGATCTACAGTACAATCAAGGCATTATAAATAACCTTTGCTGTTTTTTCCATGTTTTCTCTACTTCCAGCTGTTCTACCACCTACAGAGAGAGCGCTGCTTCCTCGAACCCAGAGCCAGGTTCTATGCAGCTGAGATTGCCAGCGCCCTGGGCTACCTCCACTCCCTCAACATTGTCTACAGAGACCTGAAACCAGAGAACATCTTGCTGGACTCCCAGGGGCACATCATTCTCACAGATTTTGGCCTGTGCAAGGAGAACATTGAACCCAATGGGACCACATCAACCTTCTGCGGCACACCAGAGGTAAGGATGAAATTTCTGGTGATTCAGACTTGCATTGTTTCTGTACTTTGACAGCACTCTGTCATGTTTGCTAAGGTAATTTACCACTTCTTACACGTTTTCTCTCTACAGTATTTAGCTCCTGAGGTGCTTCACAAGCAGCCTTATGACAGGACAGTAGACTGGTGGTGTTTAGGAGCTGTTCTCTATGAGATGCTCTATGGTCTGGTGAGTTCATTTTAGAATTGTAAAGTAAAGTTGCAACTCACTTTCAATATATTCTCTAATTATTACAAATTCTTACTACACAATTGAGATATACTGTTCAATAAGAATATGTAATCCTATTTCTATTTAATTTGTGTTCCACGTGTTTGTACTTGAATCTCTGCCTCATTTAAAACAACTCTGTCAGTATCATGTGGATTCCTTGCTCCAGGTTGTTGACAAAATGCTAATCAACTCTTTTTGTCCCTCCTCAGCCTCCGTTCTACAGCCGTAACACAGCAGAGATGTATGACAACATTCTGAACAAGCCACTACAGCTGAAACCCAACATTTCCAACGCAGCCAGGCACCTGCTGGAGGGCCTGCTGCAGAAGGACCGGACCAAGAGGCTGGGTTGCACAGATGACTTTGTAAGTGTTTGGTTATGGGATTCTATCCTTGTATCCCTTTACTTATTTACACAATAAAGTGTGTGTGTGTGTGTTAAAGGATATAATTTAATTGTTTGTATCTCTTCACAGATTGAAATTAAGAACCACATATTCTTTTCCCCCATCAACTGGGATGACCTCAATGCTAAAAAGATTACCCCTCCCTTCAATCCCAATGTGGTACGTGGCTTTTTAATACTCTTAATAAGTTTTATTTATGATTTTCTGCAGTGAAAAAGCTAAATGTTGTCTTAATCAGTATTTACATTTACATAACTATTTCAAGAATATGTTACATCCTCACCATTAATTAAAACACTTCTAATTATGTGTTGGTATTTTACAGTCTGTGCTGTGTCTCACTTCTCTCCCATTTCTTTTCCTCCTCCTCCAGACGGGACCCAACGACCTACGGCACTTTGATCCAGAGTTCACAGACGAGCCGGTGCCCAGTTCCATCGGCTGTTCCCCAGACAGTGCACTTGTCACAGCCAGCATCAAAGAGGCTGCTGAGGCCTTTGTGGGCTTCTCCTATGCCCCAGCAATGGACTCTTACCTATAGGATTTAAACACAGGCACACAATGGAAAAAAGTTTTAACTTACCTTGAATGAACTGTGGCCTGTCCATGGACTTGCATCTTCATCCCACCCTACATTTCCCATGAGGTTGATGGATGTTACCGAACCAATACTTGCAACAACTCTGCATCTACAAAGAATTAATACACGTGTACTTGCCATAATTTCTCCAACTCTTGAATGCACTGAAGAATAATTGCTACAAGAGGATGTCTGCCAATAAAATGACTCACAGGGGTTGTAAATCCTCCATCTTACCCTGATTTACCAATGCACAAATTATACAATCTACCACACAAAGCAAACACAAACCAGGATCCCTTTTCAGCCTTTAATTAAGTATCTTTAACTTGATAGTGGAGGTCCTTTGCACATAGCTCAGGCAGCTTAAAAGCCCCCCTTAACCCTGCAACCACAACAAACAAGCACACAACACACACACACACACACCAACTTCCGTCTTTTTATGGCTGAACCGTACTGTACCAGCCCTCATAAGGATTTCCATCTTCATCTATGTAGCAAAACTTCTTTTGAGATTCTGTCTACCGTCCACGGGGACCTACCTGTTGAGTCTGAATGGTAGCTTGGAGATGACATCCATTTTGGTGCTTTAGTTTCTTCTCGTTTTCTTTCTGTGTGTTTCAAAAGGGAGTCATTTGAAGCTGAATGTTACATAGGGGGACATCTTATTTCTCTCAAAGGTGCCTTTGTTTTTTTTTTCTCTCAATCAGATCTCACATCATTTGGGTTTGTCTGTGTCCACAGTGTTGACGTTTTATTCACCTGATTGCAGGTGGGAGGAGTTAGTTATTTCTTTAAGTCACCATAGAGGAATGATGCAGCGTCTTATTAATACCTGTTCTGTATTTAATGTGTGAGATGTAGGAACTCAAATGGTGTTTCATATCTTCATTTGCACATCAAAAATAATGGTAATGTTGATAGAGAGAGGGAAAAAGGGAGCACTGCTGCTAGCTGAGAAAGAGTGTTGTGTTCAGAGTTGTTTGTGTAGTTCTGCTTGCCAACTGAGTCCCCCCTCATATCGTCTTCCATTTGCCTCACAATAATGTAACGGCAGCCTGCAGACGGGCTGACAACATCAAAAACTGAACATTCCATTTTAATATTGCTGTAATGCAGTTTGATGGTATTTAAGTTTGTTTGTATATTTGGAGTTATGTGTACTAGTTTTAATGTATATTGAACAAAAAATTACTAAAGGTATGCTTAAATATGTATATGTAACAATTCATGTTAAATGTACTGTAAATTGTAAAATTGTTTAAGATTTATGTGACCATGTTTGGTTTGCAATAAAAGTTTAACTTTATTACACCTGACAAATTTGTTTTTAATTATTCATAAACTGACTACATCAACATATTGTGACTTCATTTGGTTGATTTTCCTTTAGTCTGAACCAGATTATTTACGGACAAAATAATCTTGTTTTAACATTGCGAACAGTGAATTTTCAATATTGTTTGTGGAAATAAACACATTGATGCATGTTCTCAGGTTAGAGAGGAAAGTAGAAAAATGTAAAGAATGAGGATGAAATGTTAAACATTTACTAGGCCTGGCTGGAAGGGCACTAGATACTGACGTCTGCCAAATGTCCCATAAAATTGTAAAACAGACTTTACTCTCTGTCTGTGTGCCATTACTCTTTGCACAATGTTAAAGTGTGAGTTTTATGTGCGTGGACAGATCTTGGCTGATCTCAGATACAGTGAGTGACTCACTGATGACTGACTGAAGGCCACTCCGTGTCAAACACATTATTTTACAGTAATAAACCCAGTTTAGCAGAGCAGCTTTCCATTACACCAGATGAGCATTGTTGAATTAATGATATTTAAGTATGAATAATATAAGACTACAATAGGGCTGTGTGTTGTGAAGGAGAAAGTCCTTCTGCTGGAGTTCAAGGTTATGTCCATGATTAATAGTGTCTCTGAGGAGGACGCTGAATGTCAACCTGATCCAGGGGGTTATTGTACATGTGACCTCTGACCTCTAATTTCCTGGGAAGGAGGAATAGTAAAAAAAGGAATTTCTCCACTAACATTAACTTTACAACAGGACTGTGGGTGGTGTCCAGGTAGAGACCCATAAAATGCTTAATTCTCTGAACTCTAGCTTTGTTGGTCTGACAAGTTGCTTTTGAATTCAAACAATCTCTAAATGGTCACATAATTATTAAAAACTGAACCACAGGTGAGGAAAATGTAATTTTTCAAAGGCAATATCTTGTCCATTTGCTACATAGTGATTGGCACATTGTCATGTTTGATAGGAGAATAGTAACTGAAATAAAAATAACTTTTCTACAAAGATAGAAAATATGCTCCCAACATGTCAAATGTTGGTTGTTAGTGTACTGCATGATTGTTACCAGCTCCCCTCTACTTTATAATCTTTTGCATTGAACCTCAGATGTGCAGTCATATTGTCAAGTCTGCTCAGAGTCCATAGTCATACACTACCATCTGCTGGCGAAGCACGAAACCGATAAAATGAATCAAAGCAGTCACCCTTCTTTTCTTTTTTCTTTGTTGTTGCCAAAATTCAATAATAAAAATGATTTTAGACGATATTTCAGACGCAGAATTTGTTAATAGCCTGGGAGTGGAAGGTTAACAAATTATATACCCACAAATTATCCACTTAACAGACATAGGCACAGATAAGACACCATGCAGAGCACCTTCCCTTTTACCCTTTTTACCTCTCTTGATAAGTGCCCTTTTTGCAAAGGTCTCACAATTATTATTAGAGCTCTAATTGTGAGTTCCCCTCCCTCACCCTTGGACTTACCTGTCAAAATAAAAACCATACTCAATTCTTCTCCCTCACACAATTTCAGTAAAAATTTAAAATATATTTGATTGATGGTTTATGCAGTCATATTTGGATATTAGAAATTTACTCTACGTGTCAGCCGTTCGTTACACTAACAGAACCATTTCATGATAGCCTGTAATCTAACATGTCAAAGAAATGATCAGATTCATCCATTCATTCATCCATCTTCAATGATTGTGGATTTTTATTAAGGGTGTATCAGGTTAAAGCTCATAATTCTGCTTAAACAAGGAAATGTGCATGGACTATTTTTTCCTGTTTATGATGTCATTATATCTGAACTTGCTAATTTGTCTGTTCTCAGGGGGGTAGTATCACCTTTAATGAAGATGGATGTGTTGGCTATAAGATTTGTATAGACTGCACACTGAAAATGTCTGTACATATCCATGGCCACTTAGTTGACATGGTGAAACAAAGAAATGGAGCCCATGTTGGTCCTAATGCTTTGTCAGAATCCTTATCAAGCTACTACTATATCTTGGGCTAAATGACACTGCATTCTTATTTTCAGAGGAAAACTCAGCATGAAAATGAGGACCTGAATGGATTCACTGCTGCTGCTGATGATGATGATGATGACGATGATATCCTTATCAATCTTGACCATTTGATCCACAGTAATAATGACAATGGTGCTAATGAGGTCAACACTGAAAATGAGACTGCTGGGAATAACGATGTCAACATTAACAATTGTGAACTAAAGTCAACATTGACAATTACATTGATTATATCAGCAATAATAAAGACAAAGTTGGCAACAAGTACAATAGTGATAGCAATCATCACGTTGAGGAGGCTGTTGTTGCGGTTGACGTGGAAATTAACCAGCATGAAGAAGAAGCAGACAATGACACACTGCCAGCAGAATCATGTAGGAAGTTAAGAGAAGAAGAAAATGAAGATGAGGAGTCAGAGCAAACGCTTCCAGTGGTGGGATGTGTTTGCTGCCAGTGACTCGATGCCTGGAAACTCCTGCAAGAGTGGACGTGATGAGGATTATAAAGATGAGAAAAGTGAATTTAAACACAGGCTCTACTTTTAAAAAAGACTTCTTGTACTTCAAACACATTCCATCCTTTGTATCTTAAACTCTCTCCATGAACAGATAAAGTAAAAGGAATAGGTAATTCTCAGTGACAGATGCTGAAAATTCAATAGAAATATTATTGAGGTCAAGGTAAAAAGAAGAAAACATACCAAAAAAGATATAGTCAATAATGTTGGAAGTCCTTATGAGTATCTCCAGAATGATTTCCACATTACTCAATGTAAGGTAATGGCCCTTCCACAAGATGGCATTGTTTTCCTTTTCTTCAAATCCATGTTCTCTGTGGTAATTAGTTAATCAATTAATCACAGCACTATTGTTTGACACATTGATCAAGCCAAGACAGTTACATAGGTACATGTTCAACACTCACAAAGTTCAACTGTGTTAAAACCTGAGCTGTGATCCTATGGGAGCTACAAGACAAGTGATTACATCAGTTAGTGTTCAAGTAGCCAAAGGAGGTATTTAACATTTGAAATGCTGGATCCTTGCCATGCCAGGGCTACGTGGTGGTATTTTATATATCACACATACATTTTTATAGCTACAAATTGATCATACATCATATAGGTGCAATTAACGTTTGAGGAAATGCTTACCCTAGCTGGCCTGAATCATTCTCCCTCACCTACTGTATATCTCATGGTGTCTATTTGGTCAGTAACTATACCAGACTCATTATTTGTTGGCTTGTGTCTTAACTTTCAACATATGTGTTTATTTGTTTGCAAATGTACTGAGAATAAAACTGCACATGTTTATTTGAAGAAGATTATTGGTGTGTGTTAAAACCTGCAAGTAAAATAATATCAGTGAAATGTACGTAACCACTTACATACACATTTCAGGTACTTTCATTACTTTCAGTACATTTAATAGTTAGCCAGACATTAAATGTAACCCTAACCCCGCTATTATGGGTTTCATTGTATTGTATCTGCCCATAGATTTAAAAAATAAATCTCTTAGTTTTTGAGCGTTTTAAACACTTTGGTAATGCTTTACATCTGCTACTACAGGATCTGAATATGAGTCATGTCGCTCTTTCAAATTAAAATAAATGTTTTTATTTGTACAAACCAACATTATGCAAGTTTGACCTTTAGTCTATCAATGGGTGTGTCTACTGATTATATTGCCAATATTATCCTGCTTAGTGATAGATAAAACTTTTTATCTTTCATCCTTCATTAAAAAAAACACTGTAATTTCAGATAGTTTGTCAAAATAGGCCATAGTGACCATGATAAATTAAGACACAGACGTGTTTTGAAACTTTTAAATTTTGTGTCACTGCAGTCTAATGTGTTATTTAAGCCACAGGACTAAACCTAGATAAGAAATCAGTGACTTTTCTAAAGCTCAGTTTAGCAAGGTGAATAACTGCTGACAGTCTCCAACGAGCAGGCCACCTACAGTTATCATGGTTACTGAGTTATTACACAACACACAAACACATCCAGAAACAGACACACATACACCTTTGGTAACATTGAGAATCAAATGACAAAGTTTAATTTGGTTACAGCTAGAACATTTGGATCTTATAGGCCCCGTCAGAACATCTAAATGTGGGCCAAGCACAGACAGCATATTAGGCTACATTCTGTCATCTGTGACTGTCAGCAGGGGCAAGTGTGACAGCACAGTCCTGCAGCATTCGTAGAAATGGGGCATAAGAGCTGAGCAAAACAGCAGGTGGCCAACCTGTTTGTTTTCGCATGCAGAATGAGTGAAAGAGTATTATTTATACAGGTGTATTTTATTGCTGGTTGAATTTATAGTGATGATCAAAGCAAAATAAAATGTTCATGACAAGTTGTAATTGCAGCTGGAACTGGAATATGTTACGTCACAGAGAAAGTTATTGTCATTAGTACCTCAAATAGTACTACAACTGAGTAAAAATTAACCTCCAGGAATACATTATCCATGCAATAAAATGATACTTGATACCAGACGTTTGGACCAATAGAAATTCACGTTGGGCGTTCTTTAACGCCAATTCACGTTTCCTATTGGTGGTTTTGGCAGATGTGGGCGGGGTTTAACAAGTGCTCTACCAAAACAAGCTGAGTGCGTGCGCCGACACGAGCAGAAGAGAAGTTGGGAGCAGAGGAAAAGTCAGGCCAGGCAGAAAGTGTCGAGAAGGAGGCGAATGGACCGAGAAACACAACTGTAAGCTAACAGCAGAAACACCGCTGGGGAGTCAGGTACGAACAGTGTCACAACAAAAACAACTGTTTCTACAGTTTTAATGCTCGTCTGCTAAAACCTTTTCGTAGCCATGACATGCTCAAACTATACAGTGTCTTAAAGAAAAGCTGTTAGCTGTGGCTCTTGCTATAGGAACACTGTGTTTGGGGGTTGGAGGGGGGCTCCACAAAATCACCTTGCAGCATTTTAGCTGAAGTGGTGGGACAAAACTCATTATAAATCAAACAGTATAAGTGTAGAAGACTTGATAGAAGTTCTTCTAACTTCTTCCAGCAGCTGTGCTACAGTAGTTGCAGATATCCATTGCTTAGCATTACTGGTATGTATGACAGGGATCTCATTTGGAAAACTTTTTGTGTACACAGAGGTGTATAAACTACACAAAGACAATGCTCAAGTAAAAGTGCTAAAGTATGCATGTCCAGAAAAATGATCCACTACATGTAAAAGTAACTTTTATTTTCAAGTACCATTTTCTACTCAAGTAAAAGTACTGAAGTACAACCTCCAAACGTACTCCACTAAGATTGATAAGATAAATGTAGAAATGTAGCCCAGAAGGTAAAAAAATATGAATAAAATGTGTTGTTACCTGCAGACTTGTGGAACAACAATAGCAGCTGGTAAAATCGGGGCTGATTTTAACCACTTTGTATAGTGACAGGAGGTTAATCCCTAAAAGATACATCAGCAATTTAATAATATATAATGATTTTTAGAAGAACCTTATTATGCACAAAGTAACAACTAATTATGTTAAAATATGTGTAGTGAAAAGTACAGTATTTTCCTCTGATTTAGTGGAGTAAAAGTAGCATAAAGTGGAAAGTGGAATACGGGGTCACCAAAAGGCATCAGGTGATGTAAGTGCAACTGTTGACTGGTGACAACAGAAAGAATGGGGAGGGGGAACTATTTATTTTTTTCATTTTAAATTGTTCTTCTTCCTCTTGAAAAAAAGTACACATATTCCTTAGCTGTTATTGTGGTTACTTTGAAGTTATGTTATGGAAATACTCATGGCTGATTGTTCTGAGAAGCACATGATAGGATTAACTCAAACCTCTGATTAATGGAAAAGGTGATGGCAAAGAAGGAGGAGAATCAAAAATTAACAGATTTTTTTCCCCCAAGTTTTTTGTACAAATGCATATACTGAAACAACTGTTAACACTTTTTAGCGAGAGTTTTAGCTCACTTTGTTAAAGAAAAAGTGAAAAACAAAACATTTTATATTACTCAAACACTCTAAATTCAGAAATCCACAGTCCAAGAACTGGAAAGTTTTGTTCTTGAAGAATGGTGCAGTATCCATCAGCACACAGCTCAGGACTGGTATGACAACATTTCAGTGTGTTTCTGCCAAACACGTCTTTTAGATGTTTGCATTTGTATTATACAGAATGAATGAAGAGTTTGTCTTCATGTGTTGGTGCGTCTTTGTTTGACTGCAGCAGGTCTTTGTGTTGGCAAACGATGGACCCTGATGGTGAGACAAAGAAGATGACTTCCTACCTCCCAGGCAGTTTCTCCCATGAAACCCAGAAACTGGCCCCACCCAGAGGACCAGGTACACACAGACACGAGTAACTTTTTTTTTTTTGACAAATAAATAGAGATTTTATAGGTAGTGTTTTGAGAGCCTTTATATTACTTATTTTATATTTTAAGGCAGCATGGTCCTGGTTAGTTAATTTGGGCATAGTTATAGTTACGGGCATGTTTCCTGAGTAACGCCTCCATGCAAATTTGAAACTTTGACTGATGTGAAAAAGTGTTGCTCTGCATCTTGTTCAGCAAAATGATCTAGATCACTCAGTAAACCAGCTTCTTGGAACAGGTGTATGAATTGCCTAGAGTATGAAAACAGTGGTCATTCAGCTAAAACATGCATGTGCTGCTTGTGCAACTTCCTTGCATCATCAGTTTCTCAAACTCTGTAAATGATGAAGCCAGAAGTTGTTTATGACTGTTTGTGTCATTGTGACCTTGGTGGCGTAATACCACAAATGTGACACACAATCAAATTATAATGTTTTTCTTACTGATCATTGTTAGATTAGATTTAAATAAATTGTCTGCAGCTACATGGTAAACCACTAGAAAAATCTGGAACCTTCTGTTTATTTTTGCATTGTGCAGGAACAAAAGTTCAATAGACAAAATAGTAATTTTGAAACGTTGTGGGCATTTATTGTATTTGACAGTACCACAGCTGGACTGCAGAAGTATCCCAGACACATTCTGTGCACTGACTCTGCTACAAGTAAACTTTATTGTTCCCAATAGTTGAGCTTCAAACCACAGTAAATTACAAAAAAAAATTTACAGATCTTTAAGATGTGCAATTACAGTCTTGTGTTACTGTACACATAATAAATATACTTAATTTTGAGGGAAAAAAGAGCATTGCTCCCACATAATTAGATAATGTCACTGTAAGGGAAAAGGATTGAGAGAGGGGATGCATGAAACTCAAGACAAATTAATTTTTAAGCTCTTGCAATTTTCAGCTCCATCTCTTGTTTTTCATGCATGTTTTGCCATGACAATGACAAATGAGAAGAAAAAAGACTTACTAGCTTGATTATCAGGACAAATGTAAATAAAAGATTAGGGTGTAAAGCAATAGTCTATTAATAGAAAAACTGCCATATCAGGTATGATTATTAAGTGTGGCGCCCACTGTTCAAAGCAGCTGAAGGAAAAATACATGTGGAACCAGTACTTACAAGGGTCATTGATGGAATGTGAATATGAAGCACGTTTGGATTTATAACTTGCAGTCGTGTCTCCATGCTGAGTCACTGATTTCCTATTTTTTATTTTCCTATCTATTTCACTCTAATGATAATGTATGTTATCTCAGTTTGATACATCCAAGACAAAGTATGTAGTTTTAAACTTGCTTCACACACACGCACACACACATTCTTGTTACGGAAACCATCAGGGTGAAAAGCTGCACTCCTGCCAATAGTTATGAGACTCAGTTCTTTGCGGTATGTTTTTTTAATTGATATTACTATGATTGGTGTTATCTACCCTGATCCCCCCAACATCTTTTGGTTAGTGGCAGTTTTCCCCCAATGTGGAATATTACTTTCCTATGTCCTACAGCCTTTTCTTACTTACTCCTGACTCCTAACGTGTATGCTTTTAACTTAAAGTGAACAAGGTCATTCAATTCTCTTCTAATTCTAATTAAAAGTGTTAAATGCACCAATGTGACAAATGGTGAGCACAACAGTACAAGCTTTTTTTTTTTTTGCATTTATACCTGCTGTTGTTCCACTTACTTAACCTGATTACAGTAACTGCACAAGATTATCTGCTTCCTTTAAACACGACTAGCTGTAAACAAGAGTTCAGTAGTTGTTGGTTCATCAGAAGGAACAAAATGTTATCTTGGTGGATCCACTCCAGAGAGGCATAACGTAGGATGTGGTACAAAATGTAATAACCCAGTTTCATCATGAGGTACAATATTGCCCCAGAAGATGTTTTCTGACATGTGCTTCAGCCTGATCATCTCCTTCATTGTCCCTCACTGGGGCCTTCTGAGGCCAATGATAAGATTTGTAGGATATATTTACTGGGTTTATGCATGATGCTGCCTAACCTTGTGCTACTGCCTAACTATATACAATATATCTATCTATATATAGATAGATATATATATAGATAGATAGATATATATATTGTATATAGTTTGCGTTTACATTTACATACATTTACTTCTTATGAATTGGCCACCGATCAGTATCGGGCGACTTCCGTGAAAAGGTATGTGATCAGCGATCAATGCCTTTCATTGCCGATCACAAAAGCCTATCACCTGCAGCTCATATTTTGCAGCCTGCAGAGGTCCTGTGTGCAGTGTAGCATCCCCCATTTCTTTACACTGCGCAGGAGCGCCGCGGCAAATGATAAACATACCTCTCTGTCGTGTGGAACTGGAACTGTGGAACTCTAACTGTCTGTGAGAGTCGTGTAAAGTTTCCATCCTGCAACACATGCAGTGAAAAAATACCTCGCCGGGAAAACTTGTTAAAATGCTTCAACCCAATGAATAAACTACAGGTAAATTAGTAGTAGTTTTTTTTTCTTAAGCACTATAGATCCAGAGAACATCCCATGCATGCCTGTCTATTGTCACACAGTCAGAAAGAAGGACAAGACAGAAATAATCAGTGTAATTAGTAGGCAACAATCATCAGTAGGACATTTAGATACACAGTAGTTATAAGCAATAAACAGAGATATGCCATTAAGCTATGCCAGGTCTCATTCTGGAGCAATATGATATTATACCACACATAACACACCAATCTGCTACCGATAATAAATTGAAAAATGTATGTGATCTATGTGATCAGTATCAGAATCGGCAGCATCTCTATTTCTTAGTCACCCTGAATGTAAACATCTCATTAGCTATTAGTTAAGCCTGTATGTCAGTTGTTAGTATATTTGTACATTAAACTTGCATTTAAGATTACATGAACTCTTGATGATGTCTACCACACAAAGGAACAACAGGTATATTGCTTAGTTGTACAGTTTTGCGTATTAAGACTAGTCAGTGCAAACAATGTAGGCTTCAAAACAATAAAAAAATCTTTTGGGAAAATGAAATAATTAATTACGAGAAACAGCTGCAGAAGCTCCCCAGGCTACAAAGCATTAAATAATACAGGGTGTTTGGGTAAGCAGATCTTACTTTTGAACTTAAAACTTCAGTCAGATTAAAGGTGTACTTGGATGTTAATTTATAAAAATGTTTTTAATTTATTATTTCTTTTTTACATGACAGAAAATGTAAAAAAATATGATTTTATTTTTTGAGAGTATGTATTATTGTATTATAGTGTCTTCACTTACTTACAAACTTTAACTAATGTGATCTGTGATCAGTGGTTCACACACTGAATATAATATAATTACAACGTACTGTGTATATCATTACATAATTAATAATAAATATAATCTTAAGGTTTCCCTGACTAACTGTGTTTCTATCTCTCTAGGCTGTAGCTGGCTGGTTGTGGTAGCAGCTGTAGTGGCCTCTGTGAGTGGCCTGATGCTGGGGTATGAGATGGGCCTGACCTCTGGAGTTCTGCTGCAGCTGCGCAGCCTCCTCTCCCTCTCCTGCCGGGAACAAGAACTGCTGGTCAGCTCCCACCTGTTTGGTGCTCTCCTTGTCTGCCTGGCTGGAGGTCCCATTCTGGATCGCTATGGTCGCCGCTGGTCCTTGCTCTTGAGCGCCACCCTGGTGGTTGGAGGCACCATTGTGCTCATTGCTATCACATCACTTATTGCACTGACACTGGGCCGCGTGATAGTCAGCATGGGAACAGCACTGTCAGGGACAGCAGCATGTTTGTACATTGCAGAGATCTCACCAAGGGAGAGGAGGGGTCTGCTGGTGACGCTGTATGAGCTAATGTTAGTTGTGGGTGTAATGCTGGGATTCAGTTGTAGTTACGCATTTGCTACTCTACCTCATGGCTGGGCATATACATTTGGACTAGTTATTCCCCCGGCGCTGCTGCAAATAGGGGCTCTCGTGTTTCTTCCATCTAGTCCACGCTTCCTGGTTTCTAAGGGTAAAGCAGAGCAGGCCAAGGTGGTGCTGGCCAGGTTAAGAGGCGGGAATAAGGAGCAGGTGGAAGTGGAGCTCAGGGATATCCAGGCTGGACTAAAAGAGGAATCAGAGCATAATTTCTGGGAGTTGTTCAGTGATAAGGCCAATCTGCGTTCGCGGCTGCTAACAGGTGTAGCTTTAGCCTTCCTCCAGCAGGCTACTGGTCAGCCGAACATCCTCTCCTACGCTTCACCATTTCTCCGCAGTGTAGGCTTTAACAGTGATGCTGCAGCAACTTTGGCCTCCACAGGGTTTGGAGTGGTCAAAGTTGTAGGCACTATCCCGGCCGTGTTGCTGGTCGACCAAGTGGGACCTAAGAAATTTTTATGTGTAGGTGCTATCGCAATGGGAATGTCATTAGCTGTACTTGGTACAATGACGCTGCAAAGCCACACTCACCTCACCAGCCTGTGTAAAAGTCAGACTATGCAAAATCACACGCATGTGCCAGGGGATTTAAACATGACCTCAATAGACTTGGACAACAGCAACATTTTTTCTACACACATCCCAAACCAATGGAACAGTGAGGAGGCACAAAGGACTAACAGAGAGGATAATGAGACTGGGGGGTCAGGAGGAGGAAGAACTCATGTAGAAGCGTCTTCCTCACTGAAGTGGGCATCACTGATCAGCCTGTTGGTTTATGTGGCAGCTTTCTCCATTAGCCTCGGGCCAAGTAAGTTTTCTTCACACACTTTCTTTCCACATGCATGTACACATACAAATGACCTGTATTGTTACCAAGATCATTTATTTTTAGGAGAATGGTTCCATATCTGCATTTCAGTGTATCCATATTTCGGTTTCAGCCTTTAGTATTTTCTAAGTGTAATACGAGTTAAGTTAATCTAGAGGAAAGAGCCAAGTGCAAGTTTTCTTAACAAACACACCAGGCCAGTTCTGATACATCCCTAAAATGAAGTGGCCTTAGAAAGTATTTAGATCTCACCAATCTTTGCAAACTCAGATTGCTAATCTTCTGGCAAGGTGTAGGCAAACAATAGACCCTGACAGTGAGACAAAGAAGATGACCTCTTGCCTCCCAGGCAGTCTCTCCCATTAGACCCAGAAACTATTAAAAGTAGGGAGGAGGAATTTCAAGACGCCTAAGAGTTTGTTAAACAGACACCCGAACGGCAGAAGGAAAGAGAGGTAAAATAAATATTTTTCAAACAGTGACGGTGAGTTAATGAAACAAACAGTGTAGATCATGCAGGGATCATTGTGGTCGATGCAGTAACACAGTGACACCACAGCGGGGGCGGCTGTGGCTCAGGAGGTAGAGCAGTCGCCTGCCAATCGTAGGATCAGTGGTTCGATTCCCGGCTCCTCCTGTC